>JAGVVM010014865.1:0-17552 GCA_019149425.1 Psidium friedrichsthalianum | reverse complement strand
CATTGTTCAGATGGTAGTTTCTTCGTGGGCAATTTTTTCATGTTAGCACGATGTATAAGACGCACCCGGCGATCTCTCTCTCGAACCATGGGAAAGTTCTGAAAATCTCGTCCTATCAATTGAAATCAAAGATTTTCGATTGGCGGTTGATAATTTTTAACATGAGATGGTATTCTCTCTAACATTTTAGTAAATTCCAAGTCAATTCCTTTCATCATTCGTGCCACCAACTTCTTAGTGCTCGTAGAGAAAACACGGATTCGGAAAATCAAGCCCGTACAGTAGTGATTCGAGATATAAGAGGTGTACGGACAGCTTTGCCGCATGATCCTGTCCTGTTTACAGAGTATACGACCAGACTCTTCCGTGATGCGTGTTCTTGCCTCCCTGAAGCTTCAATGGATGCTTCCAATGCAGTTGGGCACATGCTTATGGTTCTAAACTGCAACAAAAAAAAAAAAAAAAAGAAGCATGCGCCTGCGATCGTACCCTTGTACATTTTGAAGTGTACAAGTCAGTGAATGGACAATGATAATGGGAAAGGATCAAACTGTATAAAGGAGAAGGCGAATGAAACGATCTCAAATGTCATGAACATATCAAAGCATAATTAGCTCCATATCGAAAACGAGTAGCCCCACGAGATTTGTTCAAGAGACATGCGCATTTGGGTGGATTAGGCATACGGCGTTAGCTCGATTCTTCAAAATACCAAGTATAAGCACTTTAATGTTTAGGTGTTCATTCGGGTTTCGACCAAGTCTTACATAGTGTCTAGGAATGATGCCAGACATCCATCCTGACTAAGTTAGTGAGTTTTCTGATGATGAGAAATCTTGACTTTGGTTTTCTTGCTTTCCCCGAACTCAACTTCTGAACGATGACAGGGTTTACTCCATGTCAATGGAAGGGGGAAAGTTTTCGAAAATTGGGTAAATTAGAGGAACAGAGTAAACGGAAAAAGGAAAAAAGGACAGTTCGTTGCATGGGTGTTCTCTGGAGGAAGAAAAAACAGAGGTGCACGATATTGTGGTGGGGGGCAATGTTGGAGCTATCTTTGAACACCAATAAATGGACATCGATGGGGAACAGGGGAAGAAAACAATGAGAGGAAAGTGCCAGTGAATAGGATGTCTTATCGTTGACGTCCCAATCTCCCTCCCATAAATTCATGGGCAACGACAAGTGTGCGTGATTCCAACGGTTCCCTCTTAAATAAATCACGTGAAAAGTCCCCTCCTTTTGAATTTCTTCTAACTCCCCTGTTTTTCACACATCGTTTCCTTGGGGTAACTAATGTGTCCCTTTCAATTGCTGTAAAGAACAGGAGAGGGTCATAACTGCAAATGTTTCTGCTGATGGGTGACAATCAGAGCAACCCTCGAAGAGGCAATCCAATTTAGCAGCTACTAAGTTAATTTAACTAAAGCACCTGGTCCAGCCCCGCCATTTCATTTGGAAAATCTACTATGCGAAACTTCCAATGTGGCATGAGCCTCCATCTAAGATTTTAGGGGATTACCGTCAGTTCTCGAGGAGAAAGATGGACAACTAGAGGAGGCTCGAGAGAATCTGCTTCTGCTATTTGGATAGCCAAGCTCCAATTTAGCAGAAGGTCAATATCATGTGGAGACATGCACTCTTTTCTGAAACGCTTGTCACATGTTAGAGGACAAGAAAACTGTTGTTATGTGATGTGATTGCAGCCGCAATTTTGGCTAATCAACTTCGATATGTATAAAGCATGCCTTTTGAGGTAATGCTGGGGGACAAGAACTTAACAGGGTGGTTGAACAGCACGTTCGACGAATAAACTAATACAAAGTCAAAAGGGCGAACTGAAAGTATGATGCAGTAACCAGGAAGGCGCCCACCCTTGTGTTGTAGTTAATACAGAAAAAAGACCGGCATTCTGCAGCTAATCAAAGGCATAAAATAATCACAAGAATACAAAATTAATTCGTGCTTAAAGAAAGTACTGTTTCCTTTCAGTTGTTATGAAGAGAGGGGGGGTCATTTAATAACACATTGAATTCTAGGCACCCGAAATTAAATACCCATCATGAAGGGACCCTACTGAACCTCCATTTTCTTGCCATCTTCCTTCTCTTCCCCCTTCTCTCTCTTCTCACCTTTCTTTAAATATTATCTCTCCTTCAGCTCTCTCTGGTCACATAGCCACGCTCTCTCAGAAATTCTCTCCATTCCTTGAATTCCACTTTGCCTAATCTGTTTCAGAGGCGCACCAAACGGGCAAGGCAAAGAAGATGAACCTAACATCTCTCCTCTTCAAGAAGGACAAAGAAACACCAAGAAGCAACCAACCCTGGCCATTGCAATGGCCTTCTTGCAAGCACCCCAAGACCCTCTCCTTCAGGGCTTCTGGTCATCATGACCAGATCTTCAAGACGGTCAACTCGGTGTTCCTTGACTCCGAGACGCCGGAGTCCCTCTTCACCACCACTTCAGAGGAGCCAGAGGAGTCGGCGAGCCTTTCAACTGAGTCCGATGTGGCGCTCGACGCGGCTGAGGCGTCGGTTGAGGTGCTGGTAAGGGGCGCGAGGTCGGAGAGGCTCTTCTTCGAGCCGGGTGACACGAGCTCGATCCTGGAGGAGGCGAAGACAGTTAGCTTCCCCTTCAAGGAAAGTGTGGTTCTTGCAATGGATTCGGAGAATCCGTACATTGACTTTAGGAGGTCGATGGAGGAGATGGTGGAGTCGCACGGGCTCAAGGATTGGGAGTGCCTTGAGGCATTGTTGGGTTGGTACTTAAGGGTCAATGGGAAAAAGAATCACGGGTTCATAGTGGAGGCATTCGTTGACCTGCTCATAAGCCTTGCTTCTGATAAGAGCAATGGTTCAGATTCAGTCACTTGTTATTCATCTGCTGCTTCTTGTTTCTCTGCTTCTAGCCCTTCATGTTCATTGAAAGGAGGGAATGAGATCTGTGAAGAGGTTGATGGTGATGATGTCTTAGGGAAAAGATAGATATCTAATCTTGGCATCGTCAGAATTTTTGTGTATATGACCAGGTAAAGGAACTGAGGAAAAAGGGATACTTCCAGCCTTTCCAGTTTCAGATCACTCTCTCTCTCTCTCTCTCTCTCTCTTGCTACTGCAAAAAATCTTTTCTTTCAGCTAGCTAGAATGAAAATGCAGAGATTTGTATATAAATTGAAGGTGATAAAGAGTCAGTATGGGTTGTGACATTGGGTGAGACTGCATCTTGTCTATTCAACCATGTCCTGGTAAAATTTGGTCTAAACTTCTCGTGAAAATAGCACCTTGCGATGTTAGCGAAATGAACATCGATTTACATAGCGATAAGATGAAGCCACACCGGCTATCGAATGCCGGATAAAGTTTGCTAAATCGATTGATCATCATGGTTGCGAGACTCAGTTGGGTGAACTAGATGTTTCAATCCAACAGAATGACATGGCTTATAAATAAAAAAATCCAGCTCTTCCGACTGTAAAGCTTTAGACCGAGTTCACCAGTGTTATCTGATTTGAAAGAATTGACCCTGTGCCTTAAATAGTATGTTCAAAGTTAAGATTTTCGCCTATCGCCGGGAGAAGCAGGCTCTTTTTTCTGGCACTCTCTAGTCCAACCATATATGCACATACTGCATCATTAAACATTAGCTGATTCGACATTCAATCAGTCAGCACTGCTCTACAGACTATGAAAAATCACCAACCATTAACTGATAAGAGCCTGAGTCAGGGTAGGATCTGAGAGGATTTTCACTTTACCACTTAAAGGTTACCTTAAATTGATTGTTGGACGGTGCCTAACCCTCCTTTTCAATTCCACTAGGAAACCGAAGCCACAGCTTCAAGGTTTCTGGGCTAAACAACAAGTATGTGTTGACGTAGATGGGACTGCAAAAACAATGACAGTTTGACCAGGTTCCCCCCCTTTTTTTTTCCTTCTTTCAAAAGTTTGGTTTTCTGTCGGTCCACGGAGAAATTATTTTTGATTAAGAAACATGGGCACCTGTACTCTTTCCTTGAACCAGCAAAAACACTGATTTAGACGAGACATCCCAGCCTAGGCAATACACTGAGTCGATGGAGTTGCATCATGGCCTGCGTGCTTCGTGGGTTCAACACGACATGGCGGACCAGGTCGATCGTGACAGGGACAATCTAGTGCAACTGCACCGATGTGGAGAAGACAATCCGGGTCAATTGATTTCGGGTCGAAATGGACAGTCCTTATGTCACATTAAAATTTTCTTCTTATCATAAGCCGAATTTTGTTCAAGTCGTGCTTTAAAGTGTAGTCGAATCGACCACTCCTGGGAAAAAATGTCAAAAAAAAAAAAATGAAAAAAGAGATGGGTAGTAGGATTCCGAGAAAGCTGCTGCTGCTGATCCGGAGCTCGGGCAAAATCTCATAATTTTACTCTGCCCTGGCAATAAATGAAATATGGTGATGATGCAGAGCCAGTGGCCAGCCAACTGTTACGTGACTTTTTGATATGATAAAGACCTTTAACTTCAAATTGTACCTGACCCTTGTCATTATTTCTCAAGGAAAAATCCAACACGTAGATTGACACACAAATATGAAAATCCAGGACCACCTGGTTTCAGAAGTGAAAATTTAAGACATCCTGGGATTGTCATGTGATGCAGCACTGGAACAAGAAGGCCAGGTGGGTGTGTGATCTTTCTATACACATCAATTTGCTATAAAATCAGAACCCAAAGACATCCTCCACTGCTCTCTAGATTTGCACAAAAATGGCACCTTCCACAGGAAAGTGGTCAATGGTTTCCTCTCTCTTCAGGTGACTGTCAAACCTGTTTCTCTGTTCTAAGAGCTAAGCTTATCACCGATCAATACTCCCATGTCAGTTTTATGAAACAGAAGGCTTGCAATAATTTGTAAAGATCCAGAACAAGCAGACGACACAAAACAAAAACAAACCAGAAGTGAATGAAACTTAACAGAGAGACTAATTGAGGATTTTCTCAACCCATCTCCAGTCATGCAGTTTCTAATTCTAATAACAACAATTTGCATGTAAGTCTCCAATCTTTGCCCGGGAAATTTCTAAAACCCCAAATGCACTGTATCTCCAATCGAACGATCGAAATGCATAGAGAGTCGTGCTTGCAAAGCAGCGGAAAATCACCCCCCCTAAAAAAAAAAAAAACAGTTGCTTCACGAGGACAAGACTGGAATTTGAATATACTAATGAGAGTAAAGTTGTAAGAAAAAAAAAATGATTACCACTTGAAGTAACTTTCAGCTGCTTTTACTCAAAACTCTCCAAATTTTTTTAACCAAATGTTTCAATTTTCACTCAAAGAACTTCAGAGGCCTAGAATCCCTTAGAAAATTTGAACCAAATGCAGCATCAATGTTCTATATACCTTTATTTAAATTTAAACCAACCCAAAGTATGCTTTTGGCTTGTTTGGCAGACTTCTTCTTTTTTTTTTTTCTTATTTTAAAAATCTTATGGCGAAAGCACTTTGATTTTTTTTTTATAGCTCAAAACACCCAAAAAATTTGCAAATGCAATTGTTGGCCTGTAGTTCACGTCTATTTTTTTTTTTAATAATTTTGAAACTTGAGTAATATTTCGAATTTTGGCATTCACAAATAGTAGAGATGGCAGTCACAACATAGGCAGTTGGATTTGCAAGAACAAAAATTAAAGACCGATTGAAAAATGAATACTTAAAGAGTATAAAAAAGGTCTCATCGATAGGTAAGCTGTTGGTACCAAGCTTAAAACCCATTGGAATTGCCAAGTTTGGGGATGTGTAAAAAGTTAAATTTCCTAAATTTTGGGCCAGGCGGGCCAAGAAGCCAAGAGCTTGCTTGGGCCCCCTTGTTTGTGCCTCAGTCCCGCGATGGTTTGGGCAAGCTGGCGGGCCTTCTAGGCCACGATCACCTCAAGTAGGGACAGAGACCAAGCATAACAACTAACAAAGAGATCTTGGCGGAATTGCAAAGATAGAAGAAGAGGTAAAAATTGAAACAAAAATATCATTTGGTTCGCCGATTCTTAAAAAAGGAAATAAGCTTTAACAAAAAGAAATAGATTACGTTTATTGTAATCTTAGCAATACATTAAAGTGGGTAGGTTGATAATTTTTTTGACCAGATACGAGTGATAGTAGATTTTCGACGCTACTCTCTCGGGATAAGAATGATATGAGTGTCATAACTTTCGTATATAGCATTACTTGAGTGGCATAACTTTCCTTTTTTGGATCACTTGAGTGCCTTATCGATATAAAGTCGTTGACTTGAGTGTCTATTTCAGCAATTCATCATACATGGCCTTTTAAGTCATATTTTTTTAATCTAAACTGGCTTTTCAGAAAAAAAAAAATGAAGTTCCACATGGAAATTTTTTCATCCTATGTAGCAAGAGTTAACCAAACGATGATATCTGTTCGGAAGACTAATCTCTCTCTCTCTCTCTCACTCCTTCCTATTTGAAAACCGTAGACTCCATATAAGAAATTACGATCCTAAGAGAGGATGTGTAAGAGAATCTCTTTTTGAGTTGGGGTTCTTCACCGGATGCCTCTCTCTCTCTCTCACTTGCTCTGAGTACCACAATTTCGAGTTGGAAACGGAGTTAGGGTTCTTCACCAACTTTGTCAACTTGGATGGAGTTTTGCCCCAACTTTCTTATATTGAATAAG
Source organism: Psidium friedrichsthalianum (assembly GCA_019149425.1). Classification (NCBI taxonomy): domain Eukaryota; kingdom Viridiplantae; phylum Streptophyta; class Magnoliopsida; order Myrtales; family Myrtaceae; genus Psidium; species Psidium friedrichsthalianum. Next base: position 10,873 of record JAGVVM010014865.1, on the reverse strand, counting down.
CGATGTCGTTTAACTTTTTATTTGCTGATTTCATTATGTCATGTTGGATTTTTTTTGGCAAAATAAAATACTCGATGGTACTCAAGTGAGTGAAACAAAAGTTATGATACTTGTAGTGTTCTTATCTCATACTCTCACTTACTCCTACTTTCTACTCACAGACCCGATTTTTCTTTTTAACTTCAATATAATTTTCCCTCATTTTTATGCATATGCGATTTTAAGTTTTATGTTCTTGGTGGTAATTGGCAAGACAAAATATTGTACGACAATGAACAATATAACCATATTCAAGGAACATTGTAAAAAAGTCCTAAATCTTTTGTATTTTTGCCTATTCAATCCTAAACCTTTTAAGTTTATCGATTCAGTTCTAAACATTTTCATATTTTGTAAATTCAATTATATTAGTCGAAATTGCTAATTTGGACGCTAATCATCCATGTGGCGTCACCGACGTTGACATGGATAATTTTTTACTTTTCCTTTTTTCTTTCTTTTTTTGTTTTTTTCCTTGTTCCTTTCGTTTTTTCCCTCAGGCTTGGCCTTGGCTTCCGTCGGCTTCAGGGGAAGGTTGCCCCTGCTAGCCCCTGCTAGCCTTTGGCAAGGGTAAATCTCGCTCGATCTGTGTTGATTGTGAGCATGGGTTCGAGTTTTGTGTTCTTCTCGTTTTCTTCATTTCTCTGTTTCGTTGGTTGAAAGAAAGGCTCAAATTTGTGGTTTTTTTTTTGGGGGGGGGGGGGGGGGTTTGCATATGCAGACCTTCATCAAGACCTCACTGGAAAGACCATCACTCCCGAGGTCGACAGCTCCGACACCATTGACAACATCAAGGCCAAGATCCAGGACAAAGAGGGCATCCCGCTAGACCAGTAGCATCTATGTTAGCAATTCCAATCAGTAGGACTAAATTGGCAAAAATGTGAAAATGTTTAAAATTGAATCGGCAAATTTAAAAGGTTTATGATTGAGTTGGCAAAAGTGCAAAATGTTTAGGAATTTTTTTTTTTGACAATCTTCCCACCATATTCACGTATGTATTGTGTGTGCGCATCCTGCTTCTAATTTAACTTTTACCATATGGACAAGCGTTGTTAATTTCTCGACATGAAATTAACCGGGTCGGCGACGTTGTTCCATTGTTAATGCGGTGTCTTTCAAGTCATTGTGTACTTCCAAACTTTATCACGTGAGAATGCATTTTTTTTCCCAATGAAAAGTAGGTTTATTAGCTAGCTACATCTGACATGTAGATTATCAAATTATATAAGTAGGATGTTAAACTTTCTTGATGATGTCTCACATGCTAGAAAATGTCGTTCAATTTTTTTTTTTTAAAAACAAGGCTATGTGCTCAATGTATATGCACTCAATATGGGTAATAGAGAAAAGAAGTGTGTTCTACAGATGAGTTGTTGCAAAATACCAATATATTCGGAAAGAATTACTTGAATTATGAGTTCATCACATTCCTACTATTTTTCTTTTCCTTGGTAGATATCTATTGAAACATAATTCATGATACGATTTCACTAAAGTTCTAGTATACATAATTTTGAAGGAAAAGATAAACGATCGACACCCGGAGGACTGCATGGGCCTGGTTGTTGGGCTTCCCATGAAAGAGTGTGGGCCAAGTCCTCTACTTGGGCTGACATGACTCTCAACTCAGCTCAATCTTTCCAATGCCAAATCGTCATGGAAAGTTGGTCATTTTATAAATAAGAACACATAAATGAGATCCCACACTAAATATTTACAAACCCTTTTTACAAAAAAATAATTGCTTACATCGAACTGGGTATTCGAAATGAGGAGCGCATACATTAAAAACGATTGCTTAATCGCGTGCATATGAATCGTCACAACTACTTCAAGATAAATTTTACTGCTCTTTAACATCAATGGATAATATAAGTTCGGTTTATGTGTCCGAAACCCGATTGAAAAGCTAATCAATTGGCAACACCTTCTAAATCTCTACCCAACTGAAAATGAGTCACAAGTACAGTCCAATTAAGCGAAGGAAGGGGCGCAAAGGAAGTCCTCAAAGCCAACTTTTTTTTTTTTGTGCATGGATTTCATGCAAAGAAATCTAATCAAGCAAAGGGTATAGCTTGAGGGACATAAAAGAGCACAATCAATCATCAAAGTGATTATTCCTCTTCGGGAACAGAGCAAAAGAGCCAAAAAAAGAGAGAAAGCAAGCGACAGTTTTGGATCCCCCCCTTCAAACAGACAGACAGTCCTCATTCTCTTTTCTCTCCGTCCTCGTAGTTTGAAGACCGCCACTTTCTCTTTTCCCTTTTTTCTCCCCCTTCTTTCCTATCTCCCTAATTTTTTGCATTTTACTAGCCAAAGAAAACAAGAAAGAAGAATAAAGAAATCAGCAAAAAATAAAGCACACCCAAAAGTGATGGTTCCACTTGTATTTAGCCTTGCTTTTTATTGCTTCTAAATATATTTTTCACATACCCATAAAACTTTTGCAATATATGTATTCAGCAAAAAAGCCTTCATTTCGCATAGAGAGAGAGAGAGAGAGAGACAAAAGTTACATCACATGCAATCCACTTTCACAAAAAATGAAAAGAAAAAGAAAAGAAAAGAAAAGAAAGAAACACACATTCTTACCTCACTAACAAGAAAAGAACAAACCCATTCCATTGCCATAAAATCTCACTCACACCTCTTCACTTCAGACATGCATATATGCCAGCAACCACTCTCTCGCTTTGTTTAGCTTACCCACTTCCAAAACAACCTTTGCATATCTCATCATCCATGAAACTCACACGCCCGAACACACCTCACCAAATTTGAAATCTCCTCAAAACATCATCTTCCACACATTCACTATTTGATTAGGGTGAAAAATAGACAAGGATGAGAACTGGGATTTGCAGTATACCACAAGCCCTCACTCCAGAGGCAACAACAGTTGTGAAGCAAGCAGTGACCCTAGCAAGAAGAAGAGGCCATGCCCAGGTCACTCCTCTCCATGTTGCTAGTGCCATGCTAGCTTCCTCCACCGGCCTTCTCAGAAGGTCTTGCCTTCAGTCGCATTCCCATCCTCTCCAGTGCAAGGCCTTGGAGCTTTGCTTCAACGTCGCCCTCAACCGCCTCCCTGCCTCCACGTCCAGCCCCCTCCTCAGCCCGCACACGCCTCACCCTTCTCTTTCCAATGCCCTAGTTGCGGCGTTCAAGAGGGCGCAGGCTCACCAGCGCCGTGGCTCGGTCGAGAACCAGCAGCAGCCGATCTTGGCCCTCAAGATCGAGGTCGAGCAGCTGACAATCTCGATCCTGGACGACCCCAGCGTGAGCCGGGTCATGAGAGAGGCCGGCTTCTCGAGCACCCAAGTCAAGAATAGAGTGGAGCAAACTGTCTCCGTGGAAGTCTGCTCACAAGCTCCAAAAGCACCAAACAATCACCCTAAAGATCAAAGTGTCAACACTTCCAATAATCCCAAACCCCTTGCTCTTGGGCCATCCAACGTGTCTCTATCCTTGCATTCGGGTCTTCCTGGGCCGCTGCCTCAGGGAAATGACAAGTCAGCCGAGCCTGCTCGCGCCAACGACGTCGCGAGCGTGATGGAAGCGATGATGGGAAGAGGAGGAACACCATTGTGGTGGGAGAGTGTGCGGCCAGTGCAGAGGCAGTGGTGAGAGGTGTCATGGAAAAGCTCGAGAGAGGGCACGGTAACGGCTCGAGTGTCGAACTAATCATGAGGTCACCGCCGACACCGCCGATCCAAATTGTGAACCTCCCGATCTTGTCCATGAGGAACTACTCTAGGGATGAGGTGGAGCAGAAACTTGTGGAGCTGAAAGGGGTTTTGAAGAGCTGTGTTGTTGGGAGGTCCTCGGGGGTGGTTCTCTATCTGGGGGATGTGCAAGGTGTGTGTGAGCTGTGGCTGCACTTAGTGGAGCATAGGAGGATGATGATGAGCTATAGCTACTGTCCATTGGAGCACATAGTGACGGAGCTCAAGAAATGGGTGTGTGGTGGTGGGGTTGGGGAGGTTAGCAAGAGGGTGTGGCTATTGGGTGTGGCCACTTTGAGGACATACATGAAGTGCAAAGCTGGCCATCCTTCCTTGGAGACTGTCTGGGAGCTTCACCCTCTCACCGTCCCTGCTGGAGCCTCAGCTTGACTCTCAATTTTGACTGGTAAAATACTTTTTCATTTCATTTAAGGACATTATCAGTTTACTCTATTGTTATATACCTTCTCTTTCCCTTTTGGTAGAGTGCTTTACCATAGTGGGTTATTGAAAATTTCAGTGATTGGCAATCTGAGGTGAAATGCAAGGAAGCCAAAGAAGAGTCAAGCTGGTCACTGTTTGAGAATTCTAATGGAGGACACAGTAGTAATAACCAGCTCGCATGCTGCTCCGACTGCATGCTCAACTTCGACAAGGAAGTCCAAACTGTGAGGAACAAGTTAGAATCCATTAACACTTCAAGCAGCTCAAGCCTCCCTTCATGGCTCCAACAATACAAGGATCAGAAGACCAGAGATATAGTCAATTTTGAGGTAACTATACGTATCTTTCGTTTACTTTTCATTTTTGGACATTAATATCTCCTAAATGATGACGATGAAGCTAAAACTGTTGTCATTATTCTTGATGTAGCAGAACTGTGTCAATGTCAAGAGTCTCTGCAAGAAGTGGAACACATTCTGTAGTGCAGTTCACAAACACCAACCGCAATATCCCGAGAAAGTCCTCAAGTTCTCTTCAATGCCTTCTTCTCCGAGATCGCTGTCTTCTTCACTGCATCATCATCATCACAGCCAATTCAGCTGGCCGACTCTGTTGGAATTCAAGCAGTCTTCGCCGAAGGAGCACCAGTTCTGGACTCCCGAGACGAGCTACGACGACAAGAACGACGAGAGCGATGTGAAGATGTTCGTCCCAGCTGAGAGGAACAACCCGAAACCGGATCTCCTGTCGAATCCTAACTCGAGTCCTAACTCGGCTTCGTCCAGCGAAGTGATGGAGGACATGAACAATACCGATAGCTTCAAGGAATACAGCGAGGAGAACCTGAAAGTCCTGTGCGATGCATTGGAGATGAAGGTTCCGTGGCACAGGGATATTGCTCCGGAGATTGCGAAAGCTGTCCTCGAGTGCAGGTAACATGCAAATGATGATTTTGTACAAGGTTCCAAATCGTAGATACAGAATTATCAATGTAACTAACAAACCAGATGAAAACTAGGAAAAAAAAAAATTGCAGCTACAGTAATTTAACTTATTTTGCTTAATAACGAGTTTATCAAAATAAGTGCAACTATACAGACCTTCATCGTAAATAAACGGAAATGATAAGTACGCTAGCAACTTTACTATATAACTTGCTTATTACATTATCATTATGTGATACATTGTCATTGAGTTTAAGCAAGTCTGCTTGCTCCGCATTGATATAAATTTTTAAGTACATATTCGCGATCGACCACATCACTCGATGAAACTATTTGTGATAGATTCTCAAGTCTTCCATGACCCATTATCAAGAGATTTCCTAAAGTTAAGATGATGTATATAACAGTGATGCAAAAGTTGTTTTATATCACTTTGATCCTAAGCGATCCTATCAATTATTTACTTTCTAAGGAAATGTAGCATTGTTTCTCTAAAATGGAATATTCTTTGTCCGCAGATCCGGAAGGCGAAGTTACGGCTTGAAAGACAGAAAGAAGAAAGAAGAGACATGGATGCTCTTCGTGGGAATCGACTCTCTTGCCAAAAAGAATGTTGCACGAGAACTGGCAAAGACCATCTTTGGTTCTCAAACGAACTTTGTCTCAATGGGCCTGACCAGCTTCTCCTCCTCAGCAGGAGGATCAGATTCGACCGAGCACTGCAGGAACAAGAGGCCGAGAACTGAGAGGGGTCGTGGGTATCTGCAAAGATTCGGCGAGGCGGTGAACGAGAATCCGCATAGGGTGTTTTTCTTGGAGGACTTGGACCAAGCTGATCACTTTTCTCAAATGGGTGTCAAGAAAGCAATCGAAACCGGAAAAGTTACACTTGAAGATGATAACGATGATGATGATGAAGTTGCCGTGGATCTTCAGGATGCTATTGTGATCTTCAGCTGTGAAAGCTTTAGTAGTGTGTCAAGAGCTTGCTCTCCAACCACAAGGCAAAAGATGATTGAAGATCAAGAGGAGGAAGAGAAGGATGATCATCGAGCTGACGCGGCGAAACCAATCGGCGAGTCGCTAGATTTGAATGTGGCCATTGAGGAAGATGGTGATCAAAGTTGTGGAGATGGGAATTGGATTATGGGTTTGGTTGATGAGAGGATCGTCTTCAAAGTTCAAGAAATATGAGTGTAGCCAAGCAAGACCAAAATGATCTAACCCTTGGTCCTATTTTTCTTTTTCTTTTTTCCTATTTGTTCCCTTTTTTTTTTTTTAGCTTTTTTTGACAGAATTTCGGGGTGGGGAAAAGGAAGAATACACATCGAAAAAGAATTAAGAGAATTACATGAGTGTTGGCAAGGGGATTGGATTTGTTGGCTTTAGCAGTTGTATAGTATGAATACTTAGTAGGTGGATGGATAGAATCTTAATTTCTATTCATGTCATGTAGTATGTGATTTCTTTAATTGGGGTTGTCTTTGGTCTTAGCATTCCAATTTCGTACGATTCCTAATGTAATTGAATGTACATTATGTTCCATCTAAGCCGGAAAGTCAAGGTCACGACGGAATTCAAATCTGATGTTAATGTGCTTTAAGCGAAATGATTTGTTAAGGCGGTACTTCATCGATATATAATAAACTCCGGATAGCGTTAGGATGGCTGATATACTAGCACCTCAACTAGTGGTCGCCTCGTTGGTTTCATGGTAAGTTTGCACTTGATTTTTGCGGTGTCCCAGTCCGCCACTTGCTTACTAACTATATGTACTATTTTAGTCTTTTATTATGCGATGACGCATGCGAAAGACTAGCCATGAACATCATGACGGCCTTACGAGCACAATTGCATGGAATGCAAGCGGCAGGCATACCTAAAAGGGTATGGCTTCAATGGGTTTCACTAACCTGGTAACACACATCGCAAGTAGTAAGATTATTCAACAAATTGGTTAACTATTCCATATTCACATCTCATTCAGACTATATACATCACTACTTGATTACATCATTACTCTAGGAGGATTTACGGAAGATAGTGATATGCTCTTTATTATCAAAACCATCCACTAGCTCCATCACCCAGCGAAACATCATCACCGTGTGTTCCCTGAACTCTATATCATCAACCATATTCTCATTCCATCCTTCCAAATCAAACTGGTGAGGTGCTGGGGGACCTATCCATCTAGTCAGGTCGCGACGTACATAGCCTTGAAATCGAATGCGACCAATCCAACTGGCGGTCCCTCTTCCACATAAACTCTAGAACGGATAACCTTATAGTGGATACTTAATGGACTATTGGGTCGGGTCTTGGTAAATTCTTCTATGGAACAAATTATCCATAAAGATTCACCATAAAAGTGTTCCTACACTAGCATTGGTGGATCCGGCATTCTAATATGCTGAAAAAATATTCAATCAATGGAGTGAGTATAGACCCAACAAGTATAAGTCTTAAGCGAACGACTAAACTAGCTATAGAAAGGCAAGATTGCAAACAAAGTCACCACCAAGCACCCAAAAGCATAGTCATCGAAACACAAGGAAACAATGGCATAGAGTCTCAGAATCATACCAACTTGAAGTCATCACAACCAAGACAAATCGGCGCACAATGCTGACAATGGCGAGCCATAATTAGTCTAGTAATAAGGACTAAAAATCTACTTGCCTTTGATCTTAAGATGGACGGAACGATGATGATGGATTGGCTCGGGATGTCTAGCAATAGGAGGAGGGCATAATGGCAACAGAGGGTCTGAGACCAGTGGCAAAGTGAGGGTAAGGATTCCAGAGGTGATTTGATCTAACGATCGATGACGAAATAAACTAACGTCATGCTCTACTTATAAGGAATATAGGGTCAGTTGGCTAGTGTGGGGCGGTGATACGTGCCCTGCAACGTGTCACGCCGCATTGACACGTGTCCAACACGTGGCACCACAACTTGCCATGTACTGAAAAGTGGTACCACATGTCCACCTACTTGTCACGTGTCACCCTGGCGGTGACTCATGGCCTTCCACATGTCCGTGCGTCTCTGTTGTCCTCGTTAGATCCTAATTTCTTATGTATTTGGCTCAATCAGGACCTAGTTCAAGTATAATGCGTTGCCCGATCGTTTCGTCGTCAATTCCTAACTAATCAATACTCGTTTATATAGCATCTTTAGAAAAGCAAACCGGAGGTTTTGGGGTTATTGCAATTTTACCAATCATAACTAGTGCAATTTTCTTTGTTTTTTACTGATGAAAAGGGGTTGGAAGCCTAGCAAATAAAGAGGAAAAGCAAATAACAAAATGATCCATTACTTATGAGCTATGCAAAGAGCAAAAGCAAGAAAGCAACTTTAACAGGGGGAGGAGAAAATTATATATTGAAAAAATTTTCTTCCACAGAAATTTGGAAGAAAAGCAGACCACTTTTGATTAAATCGATGGAGATTTTAACTTTAAGATTGCTTGATGATTTCAAAACCCTCGACTCGCCCGACATTCTCATCTTTTAAAAGATATGGCGGGCATGATCAGAAGCTCAAAAGAGAATGAAAGATCGACATTTGTGAAAAACAAGGAGAAGCATCGTGTCTTTAAGACCACAAAAGATGTTCTAACTTTGGAATCCCAAAAGCTTAAAGGGAGAAAAAAAGTGCAATTAGGAACACGTCAATTAAGGAATTTCCACACTTGGCCAGAAACAATATAAAAACTAGTGAAAGTAGTTGGGGAGTTATTCTACATGTGGAAATGTAGGGAGGGAAGGCCAGTTTCACAGAGATGAAGGAAGAGAAAATTTGTAGATTAAAGGAAAACGAGATAATATAATGTTTATTAAATCTCAACGAAGAGGGCCAATATCTAGTAACTTCATAAAAAAAACAGATATAAGTGCATTAGAAATCTTAAAATTTATCACGAAAGTATAATTAAATCCCAAAACTTTCAAGAAGGGTAATCAAGTCATAAAACTTATCAAATTAGTCCAATTAAGGCCTTCCGTTGATTGCATTTTTTTGAAGCTTTTAAGACTTAATTGCACTTTCTTGACAAATTTTAGGACTTGAGTACTCTTTTTAAAAGTTTTAAGACTTAATTGTACTTTTGTGACAAGTTTTAGGATTTTGAATATACTTATCCTTGAAATATATAAATTGATAGGGAGAATTATACTAGCGTATTGCACTTTTGCTGATTTAGTCATAAACCTTTTAATTTTGCCAATTGAAACTTAAACATTTTTCATTTTTTTCAGTTGAGTCCATTCGATCAATTTTAGTTCAAATACATTGATATGTGCGTCGATTATCCTATATGGCATGGTCGACGTTACTCTTGAGTGGGGCAAACTCTTCTATTCTGGGTCATAGTGACGTGAATAATTTTTAATAATATTTTAATATATATACATAAAATACACATTAATATTTTTGCTTATTTTTTCCTTTCTTCTTCCTTTTGCCTATGGCCAGCCACTAGGCAGGCTGATCTCACTTGATCAAGGGTCGTCGTGCCTCACCATAGGCAAGGCCTGTTGTATCGAGTAATATCACCAAGGGGGGAGTGAATATGTGATTTTGAACAAATTTGACTCTAAATTATGGAATTAAAAAAAACTAATGAAATTGGTCTCCGAAACAGAATCTGAATATTGTGTAGTATGAAATTTTGAAAGTATGTGTGCAATGTTTTATGAAACACAATAGAAAGATTTTTAAAGATAGAGAAAATTATACACAACAATTATAGTGGTTTGGCTTAGATCAAGCCTACGTCCACTCTCCTACGCTGACAACGGATTGGCTGGATTATTAGATGAATCAAAGAAAGGTTACAAGTGGTTATACTCTCACGCTCTTACAAAACCTCTAAAAAATTATAGCATGTAGCTCTTGAGAGCAATATAGAATCTGAAGCACTATAGCACTTTGGAATTAATGATTCTAATCACACACTGAAGTGGCACCATGGATCTTCTTTTATACTTCTTTATCCCCAAAATAGCCGTTGAACAAGTCTTCAAAGGATCTCTATTCAATCGCTAATTGGATACTATCAATCTTGACTGAAAGAGATTGTATCTAGGAAGATATGGTGATCGTTGGTGTTGAATCTGAACCATTCAAATTCAGTTGCCATACAATTCAATCTTCGATTTCCATAAGTGAAGTCTTTCAAATGTGAAAGATTGTCTTGTCTCTTGGAAGGTAATTTCCAATCAAAGATATTCTATTAATTATTGTAGAATAATCTTATCGGAAACTGCCAATATGGGTCTTCAAAATGTGGAATTATTATATCGTAGCATTTGAATAGTTTTTAGAAACAGTTTCTTGAGTTTGAATAAATTAGAACACCGAATATAAGCTCTATAAAGTCTTGTTGATGCTCACATATAAGTCTTTTTCAAAGGTGTAGTTGAATCTACAGAAGTGATATTTCACTTAATCTGAATAACATGATTGGACAATTTCTCCAAAACAATCGAATGCACACTCGATTTTCTTTTGTTCCACAACTCTCTCATCATTAGTTATTCACTCGTCAACTAATGACATGGCTATTATCACATTTTTTATATTGCAACTTTACAGAGTCCAAATCAATGCTCAGATTCATACAAATCGATTCAACCAACAAAATCCAAAACCGGTCAAAACCAGATGCGCTTTTTGCCGTTCCAAAATGCTTTGACTGCTCCCTTTTTTGAGCTT
>JAGVVM010014864.1:0-10207 GCA_019149425.1 Psidium friedrichsthalianum | reverse complement strand
TTTATTTTCCTTTTCTCTCTTTTTTTTGTTACCTTTTCCCATTTCCTGCCGCTGGACAACCAAAAGCACAAGATATCAACCGATGTGAATAGAAGAACACTGAGTTGAGAAACCATGCCTTATGACTGATCATGGTGGCACTGGTTCCATCAAAGATCTGCATCAACTTATAGCAGAACATTGACTTGAGAAATCGATAGTAGTGACAAATAGATCTTTGAAGCTACGGGGGTGGCAGAGGACTTCATCAGACCTCAAGTCTATGGCGAAAGATCAACGTCGGCAAGCCCCACTCACGATGGCGGGCTCGCTGCAAGTTCGCCCGCTTGTTAGCGTCACCCTCTAGCCAACCCAACTAGCTAGAGGTAGAAGAAGAGGGAAGAGAAGAAAAATGAAAAATGAAAAAAAAAATATTGTGTGTCCGATGGGGGGGGCATCAGTCGGCTAATTTTGGTTGAATGGATTGAGATTAGTACTGAATCGGCAAACAAAAAAGTTTAGAATTGAATTAGCACAATTGTAAAAGATTTAAGATTGAATTGACAAATAAAAAAGTTTAGAACGTATGATAAAATTACAATAGATTTTAGGCTTTTTTTTTTTTTTAATTTTCTCGATCTAGATATTCGCCCTACGATGCAGGTCATGTGGACTTTCACTTTGGAATTCTGTTTTGCTTTTACGTAGCTAATCGGCTGTGTAAGCGGGTCATGTCAAATGTCATATCGAATTCTGTAATAGATGTGAATATGTTAAGCATCTTCTGATGGAATGAAAATGAAAACCCTCAATCAATTAGTAGAATGAACAATGGGCCCTGGAGAGGTAACATGTAGACTAGGTTTAGGATGATGGATGAAATTTAGTTTAAAGAGTCTTTGCGTAAATTGTTTTCGTGAGTTAAGTTTTTGTTTTCCTTTCAGCGCTCACTTTTGAAGGAGCTTCTGCAATTGAGAAGAGCCATGCTCGACAAGCCGATATTACAACTAAGATGCGTCCCCACTCTTATAGAAGCCGTCAATATGGTCAAAGCCCATATTTAAACCCATATTTTATATAAAATAGGTCTTATATGGGTCATTAACATTTAAAGGACTCACTAAAAATGGGTCTAAAGGTTGAAGTGAATAAATGGGTCAAAATTGGGCCACGCATGAAATCCATTTTCGACCCATATTGGACCCTTTTCCAACCCATAACTCTCACAAATTACAAATGGAACCTAGAGCCTTCCGTTTGTTTCACGGAAAATGTGATACTTTCGGAAAATCATTTTTAGGAAGTCATTTTTCAAGAAAATAATAATATTTTTCGATGTTTGATTAATACTTAAAAATAAACTGAAAAAAATTTCGTCGTTTGTTATGAATTGATTTTCGGGGACCGACGGGGCAGCGGCCGGCGATTGGCCGTGGCGGCGACGGGTGGCCGCGGAGGACCGACCACGGCGACCGGTGGCCAGCCTCGGAGACCGGCTTCGCGACCGGCGGCCGGCCGCGGAGACCGTCCGCAGTGACTAAGGCCAGCGGCGGCGATCGGCCGAGGCCACCGCAGGCGGACGCCGATTGATCGGCGAGGAAACCGCAGGCCGCCGCGGCGAAAATTCGAGGCGGCGACCTGGCCGAGGCCACCACCGGCCGGACCGCGGCCACCGGCTTTCACGCTGATTCTTGCCGCTTTATGCCGCTTGCCGTGGGCTGCGAGAAACATGAAATGTCATATAAATTCAAAATAAAATAGGTTAAATCTGAGTTATATAATTTTCTTAAAATATTAGTAGAATGGATTTGGCCCTATGAGTCAAAAGGGGTCAGGCTCGGGTATGGTTGGTGCGAATCTTTGTCGGGTATGGGTTCGTGATATGGGTTCAAATGGTTTAGACGGCGCAATATGGGTCGGCATATTAAGACCTGACCTCAAACCCGACAGACCCATATTTGACACCTCTACCACACTCATGCACAAGAGAATCCACAGTAAGAAGGGTGGGTCTTTTTTATGGGATTAGAAGACAGCAAAATGTTGTTTTAGTTAATTTGTAGTATGTGATGTCAGCATTTTCACATAGTACGCAGTAGGGTTTGTGTGCACCATTACTAGTAAGGTCAATAGAGCGTAGTTAAGAGTCAATTTGTTTGATGGAACATTATGTTTGGAAAATTATTTTTCAACTTTTGGTTGTTGGATGACGGAAAACTAATCGATTTACAGAAAAACGATTTCTATGAACGAAAACAGCAAACTTAGATTGGAAGAAAATAATTTTCCCTTCTCGCAAGAAGGGAATCACTTTCCCTAAACACCAAACACTGGTGAAACTGATAGTTTTCCTCGAAAATAATTTTCGTGAAACTAGTTTTTTTTATCATGAAAATTTTCAGTGAAACAATTGCATCCTAAAGTACATTTGCAAGGCAAACACACTATCATGGATTGCAGAAAAAAATGACCAAATTCTATTGCATTGTGTCGATTCAATCCTAATATTTTTTTTTTTATTTAGATCATAAACTTTTGCATTCGTGCCAATATAGTCTTTCCGTCAAATTTAACCGGAAATCATTGACATTGTGGTGTGGCCAGCGCTAACATAGTATTTTATATTACATTTTGATAATTTTTAAAATTATTTTTATTTTCATTTTTTATTTTCATTTTCTCTTCTTTAATCCTCCTCTAATAGGCAACTGAGCTTACAATCGGCGAAGGCGAGGGCCGAGGGGACTAGCTTCACTGGCCCTCACCTTGGCCAGTCATCGGGTCATCGTCAGTAAGATTGAGGGAGGAGAAGAGAACAGAGAAAAAAAAACAGTAAAAAGTAAAAAATTGAAAAAATTAAAATATTATTAAAATTGGCCACATTAATGCCGCTCCGCCCTGTTAGTGATTTCTAGCCAAAATTAGCTAGAATGATTGAATTGGCACAAATGCAAAAGGTTTATTACTAAATTAGCACGATTGCATTAGATTTTAGATATATTTTTTTTTGCAATTTTTCCATGGATTGTACTAATTTACAAGCCTGTGCTATGTAACTGTTGGCCCTCCCACCCTTTCAAACCCATCGATCTAATCTGCTCAAAATCCTTACCCAACCACCCTCCTCTCAACCCTTTCCTCCTCGGCGCCGTCAATGCCCTCACACCGTGTCGTATGTCGCACCCCAAGCCGAGCCATCACCTTGTTGCCCACAGCCTCTACCTCGCTGAGCTTATCTATGCCCTACCCTGCCCTAGTTCGGTGGCTCCATGGTTATTGAGATCTCCGCCAAGCTGGAGAGAGCCTTTAAACGCTGCGGCGGCATCGAGCGCAAGCCTAGATACCGAGGAATCGAGCTTCGAGCTCGTGCTCTGCCGTGGCGCCCAGTACGAGCCCTGTTTTGGCGTGCTCGAAATGCGACACCAATGGGAGTCAAGCTCAAGCTCATCGCCGGTCACGAATACAAAAAATTTAGAAATATATTAGCGATCCATTTTTTTGTTCTAATTAAGGGGGTGATTGCGGTGAAAGAAACAAATTATTCTTCATTAGCAATGGTAGCCGGACTTCTAGGAGATTTTCATCAGTCCGATGAACCATGGAAGCTATTTTCAGAACAAAACTGATATCACAAGCAAGGGGCTTTACACATTTGCATCAAATTCGAGCTGCCCCTTTTTTGTTTTATTGTTTTGGTCGAAAGAGCTGCTCTTAATTTCATCAAATCCGTGATTTACTTCTAAGAATTCTCATGCTCAAGTTTCTCACTCAATCGTACATATATAGACAAAACCCATGCATTTTATTACTGAATTATGATCCAAATCATGCTTAACTAATTTCGTAACAATCCAAATCACGTCCTTCGTTCTTTAATCTCTTGAACTTTTCCAAACATTCGAAGAGGGCCTTTAGGTATTATGAAGAACTCGAGGTTAATCATCCACTTTCAAGATAGCTCTCTTGGACAACATGCATGAGTCATCTTCAACTTATGAAAAGAGGCTTAATAATTTCATTGTTTGGCACTTGTTTACTTATTCGACAAGACAATGAGCGAGGGCAGCGAGTCATTCTCAAAGGATTTGACTCCAAATCAAGAACCCTAGTTCTATAGAGTCTACTTCATCAATGTTGTGTCCGAATTTAGATGGCACAAGCCTCTACTTAACAAGAATTAACTCATCATAACTCATCACTGAGTAATTTCTAAAACATTTTGATGTTTCAGCAAAACAAAATTGATTTCAGTCACGCCTTGCCTCTGCTTATTTGACTTTAACTCCGGAGTTCACAAGCCAATAAATAGGATGTGATAAAATTTTTGAATTTCTTATCATATCATATCCAATCATATCCCGATCGGATATCTGGACAATCGAAGGTAGCATTAGGACTTTAATCCATCACCCAAAATAAAAGGTTTAAAGCCCAAAATTAAAGGTTAGGTCCCATGCCCTTCTGTAGGTGTCCAACAAATCTCATCTTGCGTGATATTTTTGAAATATCAATCAAATCGAGTACATCAACTAGGGCCAACCATGGATCCTGCTGGTCAGAGTTGTTAGGTTTAGGTCAAGAGCAGTCGGTGTGGAGAGTATTAGCAGTGCATTTTTGGATCGATTGAACAGGCAAAAATCCCAATGGAAGTTGAAGAGAGAATGATGCACCTAGGACCGTCGGACTTGGAAGTTGATAATTTTGGAACTCAAATTCGGTCGGTTGAAGCAAAACGGCTTCCTAATCAATATTCACCGCCTTCGGTCATGACTAATGATGAATTTCGACGATTTGGGGATCGTTTAGTTTGATTTTTTTTTTCAATTTTTATTTTTATTCTTACTACTAGTGGCGACTGTGTAATTTTGGGATTGCTGTTTAGAGTCCTAGCAGGGTTAGAGTTAACGCCTCATATAAAAAGGTATTCATTCATATTTGAGTGGGACAAAATATTGATATTGAATCTCGAGATTTCCTATTACACTTTGCGTATTATCGTTTTCTATTACGCTTTGCGCCGGGTCAACGATGATCCTGGGTACGCCGTCCTGAGATCGAGCTCGGCACAGTGGCGGCCGCCGACTCAAGTCACAGATCGTATTATTCCGAGCGGATTCCAACACTTTCGTGGTTAGGAATCAAACGTGGTAAAAAAAAGGGGGGGGGGGGGGGGGGGGGGGAAAGAAAGAAAGGGAAAAAAAAAAAGTTTCTCAGAAACACCGGGATCAAAGTCAATGATGCATGGCCATTGGCCAGGACAGGAGGAGGGGGACAAGACAGAGCTAAAAGCAGGAAAAAAGCTTGGAGCTGGCTGGAAGTGGAGTCGTGGCAAGAGAGGAGGGAGGAAGAGGGGGGTGGGAGTAGGGCAAAACGCACGAGGGGTTGCCAAGTTTGGGGGGTACGGTACACGTGGCGGGAGGTGGCCCAAATAAGGGTGCCCGCCATCCTTCTGCTTCTTTCCCACTTCCTGTCGCCCCTCGTAATACCGGGAGAGGGTTAACATGGCAAATGGCCAGACTAAGGTGTCCCCCACACTTCGCAAAGACCTTCCCCCCCAATGTGTTAACAAGTTGGTACACGGACGGCCATGGGATCAAATCAATCACCGCAGTCGCCGTCAACCATCTACATGATTTTACGGAAAATCATAAATAATAATAATAATAATCCTAAATCTATGACAATTGTCCTTATTCAATCTTAAACATTTTATATTTAAGTCCATTCAACCCCAAAATTTTTACATTTGTGTCTATTCAATCCATCCGATCAATTTTGAGCGGCCAAGGCTGACATGGATGCCGGCCGGCGCTGATGTGGCGCTGCCGTTGCAATTTTTAATTTATTTTGTCCCCTTTTTTTTTCCCCTTCTTCTTCCCGCCTATCGGTGACCGGCCAAAGGAGAGGGCCGGCAAGCTTGTCCTCGCCCAGCGAAGACAGGGCAAGCCTCGCCCAGTGTTGGCAGAGGCAAGGTCTCAAACATCGCAGGCCCTCTCTTCTTCTTCTTCTTCTTCTTCTTCTTTTTCCTTGGCCGAAGGAAGAATAAAAAAATAATTCGAAAAAAATATTATAATAGTATAAAAAATCGACACGTCAGCGCCGGTTGGCCAAAGTTGGCCGGATGGATTAAACTGGTATAGATGCAAAAGGTTTATGACTGAATTAGCAAAAAAAAAAATTATGACTGAATTGACACAATTGTAATAGGTTTAGGACTTTTTTGGCAAATTTTCCATGGTTTTACAGATGCCGATTCAGTCCTAATCTTAGTTAGTTTGATCAATTTAGTCGTAAATATTTTGACAGTTTACCAATGTAGTCCTTTCTGTCAAAACTGATTGAAAATCATTAATGTGGACGCTAGCCGCATTACATGACACCGTCGGTGCTGATGTAAATGGTTTTCAAGTTTTCTTTTCGATTTTCTAAAATTTTCATGAACCTTTATATTTCCCTTCTTTTCTTTTTGGTTTTTTTTCCTTTTCCACTGTTCACGTCTTGGAAGAGCTGGTAGGGCCAGCCATGATCCTCGCCCAAGGTGAGGCAAGGGCTCCAAGGCCATTGCCGATGCCCCCAACAACCCCCGATAGCCTTTTGAGGAAATGAACAGTGAAAAAGAAAAGAAAAGTTAAAATTTTTTAAAAAATCATTGACAAAGCGTCGGTCGGGCCACGCATGACTTTCCAGTGGCTACTCTGTAATTCTCGATCAATATAGGCCGAAAGATCTACATTAATAAATTGTCAAAAAGTTTAGGACTAAATTGATTAGTGTACATTATTGTCTCTATTTTCTTACTTGACTCCTGAAAAAACGCCGGAGATATTAAGAATTTGAACCGATAGATTAAGTGGAGTTGGCATATTCCGCGGAAATGCTTAAAAATCGACAATGCATGCTAGGAAATTTGTTGCAGATTATTTTGTCTTCATGGTGTAAGAAAGAAAGAAGGGTTAATACCACGAAAAACCCTAAACTGGTACGCTTGTGACAAATTTACCCCAAATTAATTTTTTGACCATGAAAAACCCCAAACTGGTACACTTGTGACAAATTTACCCTCCGTTAACTTCCATCAAATTTCACAGTTAAATTTGCTGACGTGGATGACACTTGTGCCTTGGTACGCTGATGTGGACATTGTCTACGTGGGAATCACATATGATTGATACCACGAAAAACCTCAAACTGGTACATTTGTGACAAATTTACCCCAAACTGGTACATTTTTGACAATTTTACCCTAAACTAATACACTATGTGACAAATTTACCCTTGCACTTTTCTATCCTTTGCGTTTTTTTTTTAATTTCTTTGGCAAATACATGCTGAATGTCTTTTTTTGGGCATATTGATTGCTTTCAAGTGCACCTAAGTGTTTGACAAATAAAAAAGTGCAACAAAGTGTGATTATCATCCTTAAAATTTACCTTCGTTTAAAGTTTAAAGTTGCAAAGTTTGCACGGGATGATATGAGATAAATTACCTTCGTTTAAAGTTTAATGTCGCAAAGCTTGCACGGGATGATATGAGATAAATTACCTTCGTTTGAAGGTAAATTTTAAGGATGATAATCACACTTTGTTGCACTTTTTTATTTTTCAAACACTTAGGTGCACTTGAAAGCAATCAATATGCCCCCAAAAAACATTTAGTATGTATTTCCCAAAGAAATAAAAAAAAATTCGCAAAGGATAGAAAAGTGTAAGGGTAAATTTGTCACATAGTGTATTAGTTTAGGGTAAAATTGTCAAAAATATACCAGTTTGGGATAAATTTGTCACTAATGTACCAATTTAGGGTAAATTTGTCACAAATGTACCAGTTTGAGGTTTTTCGCGGTATCAATCATATGAGATTCCCACGTAGACTATGTCCACATCAGCGTACCAAGGCACAAGTGTCATCCACGTCAGCAAATTTAACGGTGAAATTTGACGGAAGTTAACGGAGGGTAAATTTGTCACAAGTGTACCAGTTTGGGGTTTTTCATGGTCAAAAAATTAATTTGGGGTAAATTTGTCACAGGCGTACCAGTTTAGGGTTTTTCGTAGTATTAACCCAAGAAAGAAAGAGAGAGAGTAGAAATTGGGTGTTTACTATTAATAGGTAAAAGTCTAGTTTCTGCTGTCTGGTTTCATGGACTGGACCAGAGACAGCGGCGACCGAAGCACAGTGAAAAGCGAGAGCCTCCTGCAGGAAGGCAATCTTGCCAATCAGATGCCAAGATCAGCTGCAAAGGCCACTTCCATATAAATAAAAAAAAACTGACAAAATTACGAAATTTACTTTAATTATACAACTGCAGAAGTTACAGCAACATCGTACGGGGAGAGTTCCGCTTAGGGCACTAACATTTCAGAAAGAGACGACACCCATGGCCTCTTTCTAGCTTAGTTCGATTATTCTGTTCGTTTCGACCGTTCCAACCGTCTAAATATCAAGCCCTTCGTCCATCTAATGCCTTAATGTTTACATAACTGTTGGCCAGCACCGGTTCGTCGTCGTCAGTGCGTCGGTGGTTCCGACACGTTTCAACGCCTCCTCGCCGCTGTTTCCCGCTGGGCATTGAAGAAGACGGCGGCGACGGGAAGGCCGAGCTCATTCTCGTCGGCGAACTTCCGGGTGTTGAAGCGGTCCCTCGAGGAAGGAGGCCTCACCGATTCCCTGCGCTTCTGCTTGAAGAGGAGAAACACAAACCTATGGATCCCTATGTTCGGCCTCGGCATTTCGTAGCCCACCACTTCCTTCCCTGCGTTTCACATGGAAAAACCGAAGCAAATGTTGATTCATAGTATATCAATGCATAATGCTCGCGCTCGGGAGGAGCGGACGCGGCGAGGACTTACCAAATGTGGCATCTGTAGTGCCGGGGATGTCCGTCACAATCCTGTCAGATGTTCAAACATTAGTTTACATCATACGATTCAAAAGCTTATCATCAACTATATGTAACGTTCTCTAACATTATGTCTTTCGACGTCAACAGGATTCAAAACCCTGAGGAAGTATGTCAAGAAGGGTTTCTGGGCGATCTGTGACTACTAGTTGAACAGCAGGGGGGTGTAAGATAAGAAAAAACTAATCTCGTAAGAACAAGTAACTCCTGTAATTTCAAATTTTTAGGTATTCTTTCGATATCAAGGCGACCCGTTTTCAATACCAGTGCAAATGCTCTCTTAGATATGGATCGCTAGGACCAGGAACATCAGGGTCTGTCATCACCTGCAAGGCATGATAAAAGTACTGGTTCATCAATTATCATGACAACGTGAGTCACCAAATCAAGAAGATCAGAACCACGAGGCATATGACCCGAAAGTAGGAAATAAACTTTTCACGGAAAAAAGGCGTGATGAAGCCGCATATATGAAGCAATGTACCAGAGTGAAAAAGGACCTCATGTCACCACCATGAACCTCGACCTTGGGCTTGGTGGTGACCCAAGAAGGGAAGAGCTCGTGGCCATTGAAGACCTGCTTGTTGGAGCTGTACGCGACTGTCATCTTGACGCTCGCAGAGAAAGAGTCGATCACATCGCCAATGACTTTTGCCAAAACAAGAGGGTTTGACGACATCTTTGCCACAAATCTTCTTATGATGTTGCCGGGTGTGATCTCTCTCTTGAAGGGGGGGCTTTTCGATGAACACTTGGGAGAGAACTTGCCCGTATTTATTGTGCGTTTTGAGGGGAAGCAATGTGGCTTTGCCTTGGAAAAAAGTTCAGAAAGAGAGGATGGCAACTCAGAAAAGTAAGAAAAATAAAAGATTCTAAGCTAGCATTATGCTGCAGGTGATCTAGGACTGCATGGGCTCTGCAACAAAAGTCAGGGATGAACCCTACCTCTGGTTCAATTCTTGCATGATGATCCCATATGCTTAGTAGCATTTTTTGGGCTCCAGGTTTGGAGAAGTCCATATTGTAATTTATGTGAGATTCATAACTGTCTTTCTCTGCGCTCTTTTTTGTTCTCTAATAATTTAAAACTCCATTCTATGAGTGCCCCATCAGATCAGGAATAAGATGGAGATCTTTGAACTTATGAGTGCACTAGGAACTCATAAGATATATAAAGCTATTATCCCAACCTACACAAAGTCACATAACCTATAAGTAAAAGTTATGGACTATGGTTGATACATATTATTTATTGGTGCATTTTCTAGCCGCTCAAGGTGTTTTTTTTTCCTTTTTGATTTGACGATTGTCTAGCATGTATTGACGCTT
>JAGVVM010014862.1:0-13502 GCA_019149425.1 Psidium friedrichsthalianum | reverse complement strand
TTTGACCACGGGTTAGGATGCGTATGATAACGTTTCTGTTCCTGAAATAACTTTTGGAACATAAACACTTTTTTCTGTTTCTATTCCCGGTAACGATTTCTGGAAACATAAACGCGTTTGGTAACTACATAAAATTTCTGTTCTCAGAACAAAAAGGAACAGAAACGCGTTTGGTAACCGCAAAAAATTATGTTCCTAATTTTTCATTATGGACAATATCAACTATAAAAAAAAAATGAAAGAGAAGACGAATTGGAATGGATCAACTATAAAAAGTGTATTTGGATAAAACTTTGACGTAAATACCATTTGGTAAAAAAAATACCCTTTGTAAATGATTCGATTTGTCAATTAATTTTTATTATTTTGAATATTTTTTTATTATTTAATTGCTTTATTTATTTTTAAATTTTTACTTATTCTTATTATATCAATTTTATTTTATTTTATTTTAAATAATTTATTTTTTCAATTTTTAATTATTTCTATTAATTAATTTAATTTAATTTTTTTATTTTATTTCATTTTTTTTGAAAAAAAAATATTTTTTTTAATTAATTTAATTTAATTTAATTTAATTTAATTTTTCATTTTTTTTGAAAATTGTTTTTATTATTTTATTATTTTATTATTTTATTTTTAATTACTTTCAAGAAAGTGTTACCAATTATTTCTAAAAAGTGTTTCGAAAACACAGAAGTAAGTTTTTTTTGTTTCTCATTTTTTATTCAAAAATATTTTTATTTCTCAAAAGTGTTTCCGAAACACTTTGAGATCACTTTTTAACTATACGCGTTTCTATTCTCAAAGTATTTCGAAAACACTTTAAAAATAGAAATACTTTTTATGGAGCGCTGCTCACGTCATTTCGTTGTCTCCCTCTTTTGGTTCCTCGTCACGTGACAGAAGAGAGACCAGACAGACAGACAGACCAGGCCGCTTTTGGGGACTCTGCTTCACACTTCCGTCATCGAACCGCGCAACGAGAAACACTCTAGGTTACGCTCCCGAGGAGAAAAAGCTCGTTTTAAGTCTTGGATGCGAGACGCGTGGCTACATGGAGGAGAGAGAGAGCGCACGCAGCAATGGCGGACGTGTGGTGGACACGGTTTATAAGGAAGAGACACGTACGTGCTTAGCGTTTGATTTGGCGGTATCGTTTACGTTGGTTCTGCGGAGAAAGCGAAGAGAGAGGGAGGGAGGGTCATTACGTGGAGGCTTTGGAGGCAAGAGAGGTCGTCAGGTGGCGGAACGATTTGCCACGTGCATCGAGCGATACTGGCTCGGGTGATGTTGGGTTTGGCAAAAGGTTTTGGCGAGAGAGAAAGGCGAAGCGCGCAAGAGACCAAGCCCCGAATGGAAGGGCAAAAGCGATGGGAACATTGGGAAGGGGTCAAGCTCTGTGGGTGTTGGCGAGAGCGCCGATCTTCAGACGTGTGATCGGTCGTGCATTGCTTCCCCACGTAGGAGAAGGGCATGAGGAGGAAGAAACACTTGCCTCAGACAGGTCTCACGTGACAACTAAGAGAGCCTGCAAGCAGAACCTTTGTCCTTGGTCGGGCTTCATAGTCGCGTGGGCCCGTCAAAATCATATCTCAGTTTTGCTAAAGATCAAATAATATGGGCCGTCCATTGTTTACTTAGTTTAAACCAGACTCCTTGAACGGGTGGGTTGGGTGTACGGTTGAAATGGATTCATTTAATCCGTTTACGCCTTATTTATTACAATATAAATCTAACAATTCATTATCGGCTCGACACATATTCTTTTAGGAAAAACTCATACTTAAACTGAAGTGAGAGTATGGGTTGAATGAGGTGCTAGGAGATCTCCGACAATCCGAACAATATTGAATTTATATCTCAATTTGCTAGGATCAAATAATATGGATAATCTATTGTTTATTTAATTTAAGTTAGACCCCTCGAACGGGTGGGTTGGGCGTATGGTTGAAAATGGATTCATTTAATTTGTTTATGCCTTATTTATTATAATGTAAATCTAACGGCTCATTATTGACTCGATACATGTTCTTTTAGAAAAAAATCCATGTCCAATTGAGACGAGAGTGAGGGCTGAGTTAGGTGTTAAGAGATCTCCGACAATCTGAATAATATCGAATTAACGCAGCAGAATAAAATAATCTCCCCTTTTATGCAAACCTAATAGGAACAAAAATATAATAATACAAGATATCTAAAAAAATATATAAAAACCAAGCACTCACGAATACAAAAGCAATTTTTACGTGGAAAATCTCTTGATGTGAGGAGATAAAAAAAACAACGGGACCATAGTCCTCCCAAAAACCTCACTATCGACAAATTGGATAGACAATACACTTCTCTAATTAATACTAGAGTACATAGCTGCAATAACATCAAAGACATCATTCTTGGCAATACACGAGAAATCACAAGAGAATAAGGATAAATTTCATCAAAAACACAAGTTCAATTCTATCCACGAAAAACTCAATGAAAGAAGATCCAGATAAAAATCAAACTGATCAAATTCGAGAACAATGCGTTGCGAGCAATTGGACCACGGATCGACATCTGATGTCAACTTGATGAAAACTGGATAGCACATTTTTTTCAATTTTTTTTTTGCTCTTTCTCATTTGCTATTACTTCTGAAAAAAGAATGTCTTTTGTGGCTACGACATAAAGATAGTGAGAAACCTTAGTGAGAAACCTTATTTCTTTCTATGTATATTATTATATGGGCTTAAGCCTACAAGCTCGCAATTTATTGGGTTTCCTCCTAGAGCCTAACTAACATGAGGGTGGAAGAGAACGAAGAAAGAGCCATATAGATATGTTAGGTATAAGTAAATTATAAATTCATTTTGACCTATTTACAATTCATTCACGACCCATTTAACATTCACATCGATGGTATGGGTTTACGCGATTCGGTTAGACAATCGGAAACTTTTGTTGCTCGCTCTTGCTTACCCTTCCACCTCCTTCTTCGAGTATATCGTGGCTTTAGCTTGAGTCAACCTCAAAAGTAATGCCCGAAATTCCACTTCAAGTTCAATCAGAACTGTATTTTGCAGCCGAGGGATTTGACTACCTAAGGCCCAAATAATCAGCCCAGAGGCCTCATTGGTTTGGTTAGCCGATCACTTGTGAAAATTAGGAGAACCTTTGTCACTAAGATTGAAAGATTTCAGTACTTAGATAATATCTACTTAGATATCATGGGGAAAGCCACGCAAGAAATTGAAAATCAAAGGATACTATGCGAGCTGCACTGAAACTGTTCTAACAATATACTTGATTGTCCCTGCGACGAGGATGATGCACGATGAACATCCTAGAGATAGAAGAAAGTTGGACTCATGCTCTAGGAAATAAGAAGCCGTTCATGGTGAACCCTCCGTCGACCCAAATGGTCTACCGGTTATATAAGAGGCCGCCGGCATCCATAAGAAGGCCACTAAGGATGACACCTCCTCCGGCTCGCTAGTGCGGCCTAGCGGCGTCCTTGCTATCACCTCCTCGCGGAACTTCTCGTTGCTAAGTAACTACCACGGTATATGAGTTGACGTCAGATCACGACGGCGAAGTTGATCAAGATCTATGTGTTGACCTGTTTTGGAGCACAAGAGAGAATACAGATCCTTGGGAGATAAACTTACAGGCTCGATTTGTGGGGTCATTATGAACCAACGTGCAATAGAGTTGCTTCTTACGTTGTCCTTTAGCCCATTCCCATGCCAAATTCTTGGTCAACTGGTTCATTGCTCCAGCCAAACAATTCCGGAAAAAAAAAAAGACGTAAGACTTACAAGGATGTTGAGCTTCCTGTCGAAGAGGGAGGACGCATCGAGCATCAGCTTCTCTCGCTCCGATCTTGAGGAAACAACACAAGCGGAACCCGTGACTCGGAAACCTTTGCTATTCCAATATTTCAAGCATTCATTGATATCGGCTGCATTTCTGGAACAGGTATATACGGTGGCCCCAAGCCTCGCCAGTTCCTCGACAATGGCATGCCTAATCATGGTATAACAATACGGCTGCTGAGCCTTAATGCACGCGATACCTAGGAATGCGCTGAAGATTTGATTGCTCTCGCAATTGACAGTTGAACCGATGACTAAAGCGTTGTAATGCACTGGATTTTCGCTTGGGAAATCACAATAGGAGAACATAAACTCTACGAGCTAATGATATGTCAAATAAGCTAGTACCTCTAAAGACTACAGACCTTGAGAAAGGTTTAGTCTCACTTCATTTTCATCGGATGGAAGTTTAGATGGCAATAATGTGATTGCCGAGGTTATTACCTATAAAATCAAACATTATTGAATTCAAAAGCGTGCTATCACTTCGGAAGTTTCGAAAAATTTCTTGAAAGTTAGAAGCCCAATCCTACAAGCCCGGCTAAAAATGATTTTTACAAGCCCATATAGGTTTGAGTCGAGTTACTAAACCTATTTGCCATAATATATGGAGAGAATAGATAACATAGAACCAAAAAAAATCATAAAATAAATATTTTATTATAAACACACTAATAAAGTCATAATTCGGACCTAAGGAAGTCCTTAAACTACTTCGTCTGAGGTTTCGTCCGGACTTGTTATATGTACATGACAGTTATCATATATATATATATATATATATATATATATATATATATATATATAAATCAGCAATAAGTTCTTTCTTCTTCTTTTTCTTCAATTAGGAATTCGACTAGTTGTCGGTATTATTCAGAATATGGTATTTTGAAAATTATTCGAGGTACATTGGTGATAATAAAAGGAATCAAATACAATGGCATGTATAAATTTCAAGATGAGATAGTGATAAATTTTGCAGCAAGGACGTCAGATATATCTATTTGAGAGTTTGAATTGTAGTATATATGTTTGGGGACACATTAACAAGGGAAGTCTAAAGGTTCTAACTAATATGAATTAATTGTATGGTTATGTGACTAATGAACTGAATGTATAGAGATGTTGTGATTGATCAACAATGAAGGATGCAGTTCAGTATGATGATCAAAGAAACCATAAAGATTGCAGAATTAATTTGCTTGGATGTTCGTAGGTTGTCGGGGTTTCCTTTGAGAAGAAATGTTTGATTTATGCTAACAATTGTTGATAATTACTCGATGAAGACTTGGATGTTTGTGCTGAGGCACAAGTTTGATGCTATTATCAGAATTAGGCAGTTAAGAGTTTTGATAAATAAAAAAAAGGAGACCGATAAAATGATCAAGCATGTCCGGATTGACAGTAATATGGTGTTCGACTACAAGCTGTTAAATGAAGTCTGGATGAAGAAAGGTATAGCGAGATACCATACTAGTGCCAATGAACCAAAACATGTCGTAGAGTTGAAGAGTAGAATATTACTAGAGACGATCCATAAAATGCTCTCTAGTTGGCTAGGACATTCTTAGCGGATGCGCTTAGTACGACGAGCTACTTGGTGAATAGATCCCTATCGACTGTGATTAGATGTTAGACTCCTTATAGAAGTGTAGTCTGGTAATGTTGCTGATTATTCTATAATTAGAATATTTGGTGGCCTATGTTATGTTCCAGTTAGTGATGATAAACTTGATTGAATGGAAAGAAAGTACATGTTTTTAGACTATACGCAAGTTAGTGAGGTTATCTATTATGGTGCCCAAAATTAAATTCACCTATTATCATAGAGAAGTTACTTTGACGAGTCTCTAGTACTTCTGGGTACGAGTGATTATAGCAGTGCTCATTCGGATTTGGACGGTGTTCAGTTTGAGGTGAAGTTGCAACCAATAACTTCTGAGGTAGCGATTACTAGTAGTGTAATCGACATAGATGGTGCTTATAATAAGGTGGAGCCTGAAGAACTAACGGTTGTTGTAACTCCTAAATTTGACAAGGTTGTGTCGGAAAGTCCTTGCAGAGTAGTTAAAGGTGCATGTGTAGTTTATATTCTGAAAAGCTCCTCGATTATGGTGAATTTCAAGCAAGGCTTATACTCAGAAGATATTAGTGGTGGTTGAGCCTATTGAGAGCTATAGACAAGTAGTAATGAAATTCAAATTTTCAGCGAAACGATTGAGACTTGGCTCAAATTTCGAGTTAAGGTTGATATTATTAAATATATCTCGAGTTTGACCCTAACGGCTAAAATGTGACCTAAAATGAAGTGGTTAAATACTTGGCCGCGTTTGGCTTAAAAAAAAAAAGTCACGTAAAAGTAAAGAAAAAGGGGTTCTTGGCTTAAATTTTGGTGCTTAAGTTTTCTAATATTAATGGGAGTCCTCAGCCACTATATCGGCAAGTCCAACTTTGACCAGGGTTCAGTCAGATTTGCGTTCATTCTTATACAAGCTTCCTGCAAGTGGGACGGTTAGCGGGGAAAGAATTGAAGCACCGTTTTATGTGAGCGCTTGGGGACGCCGTTGAATATGTGCAGACGTTGAAGCGCCGTTTTGCTGAGTACTTGTCCGTGGGGTTTTTTCGTTCGTGAATTACATGGGAGAAGAATTAGTGTTGAAAACAATTAAATTTTATGAGTAATATTTATGAATTTTTTCATGAGATTGAGAGATTATTTTGTGAGAAATTATGGACATAAGCACTTGTGGGTTATTAGACGTAATTGGGGGACAAGAACACCGAGAGTGATTGAGTGACTCGAATAAAGTTGTGGTCTTCAATTTATTGTTTGATTTACGATGAAATTCGTTATTATTCTCCCCGTGAGCTTAAATCACTACGATCGAACAATGTAAACCTTGTGATTCATATATTTTTTTAATTCTGCCTAATTTAATGTTCGATCTCTTGCTTTTGGAACGAATTTATCCACCCACTCTCCGAATTGAACTTGCCGTGCTGTGCACCACGGTCCCCTCGTTTCTCATCCCCACCACGTTCATCTTCTTCCCACCAATTGCCTCCATTAGACCAAACTGCGCACCAGGCTTGGAATTGGTCGCTCCGCTTGGGTCTTGTCGTGCAGGAGTCTGCCGAGAAGACGAAGGTGGGGACGTACACGCCGGAAGTGCGGAGATGAAGTCGTTCCACTACCACATTCCGGGGGCTTTTTGCCGTGGAGGAGGAGGAGGAGGAGGAGGTTGGGCCTCACCAGGTTGGGGGGTCTTGTGGACCCAAGGTCGGTGACGGTGGACTTGATGCCAGACTACGAAGGAAGAAACGGAGGCACTAGTCCTCCTCGTCGTGAAGCTAAAGTACTTTGCCATTGGACTGAAGCTTACAGCCAGAGGAAATACATATGAAGAGCAAATTCTAAAGAAGAAGATGGACGATAATCACGACAGAAAAAGTCTGAGATTGTTCTTTTTCTGAGTTCTTGTCGAGCTATTCAAGCCAGAGGAAATACATATGATTTTTCGTTCTCCGTAAATTCTGAAATTGTAAAAAGTCTATTTGAATATGATCTTTTGAGTTGGCAAATCAAGAAAGAAAGAAGCTACTCTCACAATAAAATTTTATAGACGGAATTAATATCCTCACAACGAATTTATCAATCGTTTTGAAATTTTTCCATTGGTAAGAGTAGAACGTAAAAATAGTATGGAAGATACTCTCCCTTGTATAATATGATGGCGAAATTGTCTACGTACACACATAAATGTACAGGATGTTGCCCTCCTTATTGGTCAATAAAACTTCCTTGTCCCTGCAACGGCAATACACGATAAATATCTCAGAGGCGGAAGAAAGTAGGACTCATGCTATGGGAAATGAGAAGCCATTCACGGTGAGCCCTCCATCCACACAAATGGTCTGCCCCGTTATGTAAGAGGCCGCCGGCAAGCACAAGAAGGCCGCCAACGACGACACCTCCTTCGGCTCTCCGTTGCGGCCGAGCGGCGTCCTTGCTACCACCTCCTCCCGGAACTTCTCATTACTCAGTACCTGCGATAACATATGAATTAACATCAAATCATCATGGCGAACATGGTCAATATCTATGTAGGGAACTATGCTTGAGCAGGAAAGAGGATTCAAAGCCTCGGGAGGTAAATTACAGGCTCGGCTAGAGGTGTCATTATGAACCCAGGTGCAATAGAGTTGCTTCTTATGTTGTCCTTGGCCCATTCGCATGCCAAATTCTTCGTCAACTGGTTCATTGCTCCTGCCGATCGATTTCGGATGCAAAAATAGAAAACAGACGCAATTTGTTTAGCTCGATATTAACGGTGTTTAGATAATCACTTATGGTGATGTTAATTTACCTTTAGTAGCTGAGTAAATTGATGATCCGAAGTTCCCTGAAACAACACCAGCGATGGATGACAAGAAAACGATACTTCCAACTCCCGAGGCCTTGAGAAGGGGATGTGCGAGCTGGCTCAGATGGTAAGCAGATTCCAAGTTAGTTGTCATGATGAAGGAATAATCTTCCGCCGTGTAATCTACGGTCGGCTTTGCTATGTTGGTCCCAACATTATTTACCTACAACAAATGAAAACCAATAACAAAATTTATAGAAAAGACAAGCACAAACTGCGACCTTGTCATTAAGATTGTTATCGAATCCACGGGATAGAAGATGACTTGGGCTCACCAGGATGTTGAGCTTGCCATCAAAGACGGAGGACACTGTGAGCATAAGCTTCTCTCGCTCCGATTTTGAGGAAACGTCGCAAGCAGAACCCGCGACTCGGAAACCCTTGCTCTTCCAATCTTTCAGGCGTTCATCGATTTCGGCTTCATTTCTGGAGCAGGTATACACGGTGGCCCAAGCCTCGCTAGCTCCTCCACAATGGCATGCCTAGCCATGGCGCAACAATGTGATTATTCACCAACTCGTAATTGCAAACAAGAACAGATTAACCCATTTTCTTTTCCATTAGAAGAAGTTCGATGAGATAAGACTTAGTACACGTGATACCCAGGAAAGTGCAGACGATTTGGCGGCATTAGAAATTGAAATCAAACCAATAATTAAAGCCTTTCAATGCATTGGATTTTATTTGGGAAATCACAAGAGGTGAAATAAATTCCTATTAGCCAAATGATATGTCAAATGAGTTGTCAACATCTAAAAGGTATAGAACTTAAGAAAGGTAACGCATGAATCAATCATCCAGTGAAAATATCCTCACAGTAATTGAGCTTTCTAATCAAGTCACTTGCCATTCCAATATGTAGAATTTTAAGCGACAATAACATCAATTATCTATTTTTTCAGCCGTGGAATGAAACATTATTGGATTCATAAGCATCCACTTAAAGTGCTTGGTATGATAAAGCAAAAAACCACTTAAAGTGCTTAAACTTATCTATCTTGGCTGGATTTGCTCTGGCTAGGGCTATGTTGGGCCTAGACATTCATTTTGGCGCCATTGGTTTTGACTGTGACACGAAGTACCTTGACCCTGGATTGTCCTAGCCAATGCATAATTTTTATGGAGGAACTGGATTTCAAGATTGTCACGATATCCAATCCCTCAACCTAAATCATAAGGGATGATCGATCATCGAAATCATAAGGGATGATCGATCATAAATGAATGAAGTGGTCAATGAGTGAGAGTGAGAGAGAGAGAGAGAGAGAGAGAGAGAGAGAGAGAGAGAGAGACCCATTCCTTTGGTTCCACCGGTGACAAGAGCAGTCATTCCTTCAAGCGACCACCGATTTTCGCAATCGCCGTGGAAGCCTCTACATCTACTCGCAGCCCCATTCCCCTCCCCCTCTTGATCCATTCTCGCTATCTCTTTCTAAACTGTGAATTTTCCCCTCCACTCTTCTTTTTTTCTTTCTGGGTCTAATGCTTCTCGCTAGCTCTCCCCCGTCCTATATATAAGCACTTCACTGGCCTAGAGAGAGAGGGCAATTGGCAGAGGCTTCTTAGCCCCACCCAAATATGGTGGAGAGACCCGCACCACATGTTGCCCCTAGTTATGCCCTAATCAACCCTGACATGACCCGTCGTCAATTGAAAAAATTTCCTAATCTCGCATCAAGTGGATCCAAATTACTCGCCTTCTGAATCTTATCTGCTCCACGTACAAGATTTCCACAGGATCAATAATTGTCGTGCATTGGTTTTACGAACCGTTAATGATGATGAGGATATTTTTTTTTTCCCCTTTCTTTAGTGTCTTTTAATGTTACGGGTACCATATATTTCATTTGCAAACTTGTAATTCGACGGAGTTTCGATCCTTGCGTTCGAATTGATTCTCAAGTTACTTTTAGTTCGAACGCTATTTTCGTTTTTTTATTTTCATGTTTTGCCCTTGCCATTTAAGATTTAAAACTGACATACTTACTAGTGACTATAAAAGTATATAGGTAATTATTAACATTTAAGAATTAAGATCATATTAAACGTTTTGATTATATTTCCGTCTAGAAATATGTCCTAAATAGGTTCTAAATATCCTTTATATGTTGCCACAATAGAGTAACCCGTTCCACACGCTGAATCAAAAGTGGAGAAGCTTGTCCACCAGGACCACAGTAGATTAAGACAACTCCATTCCTCAACGCCAGATGTAACGGGCCTGGGCCTCCCACTTGCATAATATTGTCCGCTTTGGACACTAAGTCCTCACGGCTTTGTTCCTCCGCAGGCTACTAGCCCGGGAAAACGCGTTGTGCAAGTTCAAGGATTCCAACCTATTATCAACTAGCCCAGGACTTCCCCCCCTAGGCGATGTGGGACACGGGTTTTACATCCCTCCCCCCTAGGGGAACAGCGTCCCCGCTGTGAACCAGCGAGAGTGTCACTG
Source organism: Psidium friedrichsthalianum (assembly GCA_019149425.1). Taxonomy (NCBI): domain Eukaryota; kingdom Viridiplantae; phylum Streptophyta; class Magnoliopsida; order Myrtales; family Myrtaceae; genus Psidium; species Psidium friedrichsthalianum. The sequence continues at coordinate 2,772 of JAGVVM010014862.1, read as the reverse complement.
CGGCCCCACACGCGGTCGGGAGTCGGCTCTGATACCAACTGTAACGGGCCTGGGCCTCCCACTTGCATAATATTGTCCGCTTTGGACACTAAGTCCTCACGGCTTTGTTCCTCCGCAGGCTACTAGCCGGGAAAACGCGTTGTGCAAGTTCAAGGATTCCAACTATTATCAACTAGCCCAGGACTTCCCCCCTAGGCGATGTGGGACACGGGGTTTTACACCAGAGGAGTGTAATAAGGCGGCTCCAAACGTTTGAAATCTTGCCAGGACCTTATCAGTTGGCTTAAAAAGTCAATTAATTGACATACCGTCGCTGTCAGCAATGCATAAGATAAGAGGTGGCGGTTTGAGCCGTGCAGATAAGAGCTTGACGGGAAAAAATATCCAAAAGATTTTAAATTTATTGTACTTTGGTTAATGCCTTTTCACATGTTGCCAATTAGTCCATGTTGCCAATTTTGACGGAAAATCGACGAGGTTCGACTGTGATGCCCCTAATTCTTGCATTAGGGACAAACAAAATTTTAAAGAGAAAGTGGCCATGGGCCACCCCCTCCTTTTTTTTCCCTATTTTGGCTGAAACTTCTCTCCCAAATCACCCACGTGGACTGCTCTCTTCTCTTCCCTCTGATTTCCAGCCAAGAGCCCCACCAACTCCAACGTCACTCTCTCTTTTCCCCTCAACTTTCTGCCGTGTAACTTCCAAGAAGTCTGCCCCATCACTTCCCACCTTTCTTGTCCCTTACTTTTCATTTTGTTGACTTCCCCCCCCCCCTCAACTGTTCACGCGAGAAAGGGAGTTGCAGCGGGCTTGGTATTCTTCTTTTCTGCTGCTTCTTCTTCGTGTCTGCCTCCCGGCTGATCTTCAGCTGCGACGATTGTTCCTTCTTTGACCTTTGCTGCTGCTGAAGCTCGCCGCCTGTTGACACTTGATTTTAGCCAATTTTATTTTCAAAATTTTTTATAAAATTCATAAAAATTCATAAAATTGAAAAATTACTTTGGGTACCTCAGCCTAGCCTAGAGAACCAATTTTGAGCAAAAAATAATTTTCCCTATTTTTCGTATTTTTCTGTATTTTATTTTCAAAAATTCATAAAAAATCATAAATAAAAATTGAAAAATCAACTTTGGGGACCTTGGTTGGCCTAGGGAACCAATTTTGAGAAAAAAAAATAATTTTTCTTATTTTTTTTTATATTTTTCTGTATTTTATTTCAAAATTTCATAAAAAAATCAATAAAAGATAAGAAAATTGAAAAATCAACTTTGGAAGGCTTGGCCAAGCCTAGGGAACCAATTTTGAACAAAAAATAATTTTCCTTATTTTTTGCATTTTTAATATTTTCAGAAATTAGGAAATTAATAAAAAATAGCATTTGAAGTCAGAAAATTACCAAAAAAATAGTCAATATTTTTAATTTAGTTTTATCTTCATTTTGGATGAATAAATTTTGAAAAATTAAGTCTGGAATCTAAGGTTTCTTTGTTAATTTCATTTTTTACATTATTTAAATAATTCTAAAAATTCCATTTTGGCTTTTTAATTTTCTATTTTTACATTTTTAGAGTCATGTCATCTTCCTCTATTTTTCAAAATTAAAATCCAGTCCAAAGCCCTCAGAATTGTCCAATTTCGCAAAAAGGACCAAAGTGCAATTTCTGATTTTTCAAATTAGTCCCTAATTCACTAAAAATACAATTAACAATTTTCTAGGGACTGAATTGAAAATAGGGCGAACGTCACCCCCTAGATTTTGACCCCCTGAATCTATTGGTGGTGTAATTTTTGCAAAGAAGGCCATTAAGACTTTGGATTTTGCAAAATGGGTTCTGGGGTCAAACCCAAAAATTGGGGTTTTTGCGCACAATAATTGAAAATTTCTGGGAAAAATATCATTCCCAAGTAAAAGAATTCCGTGAGCCACGGCGTCACAAAACCCACCCCCCCTGATACTCCCACCCACCCCCAACACCCACACCCCCCCCCCCCCCCTCCCCCCCCCTGCCACGCGATAGAAAGAGGCCCCATTAAAAGATTGGACTTTTGCACACAAAAATGGTTATGCGTGTGTCCCCCAATGGGACAAACCCACAAAATTGCGCCCCCCCGTCTTTGCTGCGAAATAATGAAAATTTCTATGGGTACCACCAACCACACCCCCACACCCCCCACATCCCCCCCACTAACACCCCACCCCCATACCTTGTGTAGTCGCCTTTGCATCACCCTTTGTTGTTTCCCCTTTGTTTGCCTCATACATACACACCCCCAACCCACTCAATACAGAACATCCCACTGGCACCCCTAACCACACCACCCCCAAACACCTGCCCCCCCCCCCCCTCGCACACAAACAATCTACCACTGCACCACACGCCCCTCCTACCCGACTGTCCTCCTCACCCCTGTCACCCACACACACACCACCCCCACTCCACACTTCCCCCCCCCCCTCACCCACACTTCGGATTCCTACCACCCCCTCCCACTGCTTTGTTTGTTGTTTTTGTGATTTGTGGTTGCTTCCCTTCGAGGTGTTGTTCTTGGTTTGGGGGTTTCCCTTGGTTTTGTCGTGTTTCTGGCTGGTTGCGGGCTTTGATGTTGGTGTTTTTTTGTGGTTTGCTGTGCTTCTATTTGCTCGTTGTCCTTCTGGTTTGATCTTGGGCCTTAGGGGTTGTCCTCTTGGGGGTTCTGGATGTTTGGCGAAAAATATCATGTCCCAAGTAATTCAATGCCCGTGAGTCTAATTTCGGCGTCAAATTGGAAAA
>JAGVVM010014861.1:0-10598 GCA_019149425.1 Psidium friedrichsthalianum | reverse complement strand
GTTGACTGAGGTGGTCCACTTTCCTTGGGTTAAAGTGGTAACCACAGGTGGCTTTTCTGACAGGTGACAGGTGGCAATTGAAAGTGCCCACACCACAGGTGGCAATTGAAGGTGCCACCTGTGGTGAAGTGGAATTGCCACCTCAGTCGTGGTAGGGAACTTCCCTTGGTGCCACCTCAGTCCTTTCCCTTGGGACAGTGACATTTGCCCTGTCCTGGAGTAAAGGGGCGGGGCCGGGCGTTTCAGCACATCCACCTCTACTACTCAGCGTGCGACACGTGTCATATCACATTCATGCTCTAAAAATCCGTTCATTGTTCACATAAAGCCCATAACTAGAGGTTAGTAAATCGACCGACTGAACCAAAATCGCCCAAACCGAATCGAGACCAGTGATTCAGTTCTCGATTATAGGAGGTCTGGTCCGATTCTTGATTCCAAAGACATAAGATCGGATCGGACCGATCAATTTTTTAAAAAGTAACCTAATATTTAATTGTTAAAAAAGTCTCACAGTACAATGTCTATCACTCAATGACCCTATAAAGGGTTTCAATCTAAGTCCTAATTGTCTTGATGCAATGCAAAGGAAATATTTTCTTCAAGAGAATGATCGATCAGTAAGTAATTATGGTGCACTTTTTTTTATGTGCATGTTACCATCCAATGAAACCGCTCGGGAACCTGATCAGACCGACAATCCGACTCTCGATTTCGGCAATTGAAAATTGAGATCACCAATTTGGTTCTCGATTTTTGAGGAAAATCGAATCGGATTTGTGGGGAATCGGATAGGATCGGGAGTCGGTCACCCCTGCTCCTAACTATTCACATAGAGCCCCTCAGATCTTGAGTGGAGCCACGTGCTTCCCCTAATATTTTGTCATCTCATTCTTTTCTTTATTTTTGGGTCAGCGCCGTCTCCTTCTTTTCGATAGCTTTTGTCCCTGTTGTCCACGTTTTACAATCCTCACCGAACGTCCCTTCTTCTCTCCCTGAGAGTGGTTGTCTAGTACCAACTCACAAGATGACGTGGCACATATTTTTTGGTGAAAGCCAATCACAACTTGACACATGTGGATGATCTGGACAAATAAAAAAATAAAAATCTAGCTGGAATTTTTCTGGTCTTCCCCATCTCCTCCGTCGCAACCACCAAAGACCGCCGGCGAGTGACCCCATCTCTTCCAGGCTCCATTCACAGCACCGACGACCACCCGCGAGCTCTCCTCCATCCTCAGCCACGCGTTCAAGCCCCCGCCATCTCGTTGTGCTCGTCAGACTCGTTCAGATTTCCAGATCTATGGAGAGTAAAGCAACCTCTTATGTGCATCACTCGCGGCCAAGGCTCGACGGAGGGGTTTAGGTGATGCCGACAACGAACTTTGGCCGCGACCACCCAAATTTCCAAATCTCTGGAGCCTTGGACGCGAGTGATGATAGACAGATGTAGATCGACGACGGATCCTTAGCCGCAAGGACCCAGATTTCCAGATCTCAATTGGAGCCCCAAACGACATCGCGCTAGAATCCTTCTCACTGTCCGACTACCTCCATCTCGTATTGCTGCAACAATCGGCTTGAACAGCGGAGGGAAGATAAACCCAGATTTCCTCTGTTTGCCTCGAGGCATCCTCCACTTTTTTTTCATGGCCTGCTCAAGATTTCTGTTGAAGATTTGTTCCTTTTTCCACTGTCGAGTGAGAATCCCCTCCCACTAAATGTATGGGCTCCAAAGGGAAATCCTCTACTCCATGCCTTGCCTCGTGTTCTTGCTTCATGTGCTCTAGGCTCTAGATCTAGCACGGACGAGCTGCCGCGTGCACATGTCACACACGAGCCAGTGGACTCGTCGGCGATGTATGCTTGTGGGTGGCGCGGCTGCGAGTCGCCACGACAATAGACGTAGTGGGGCTCGGCCACAGCCATCGGCGGACTCGTCAGCTAAAAGTCTAAGGTCCATGGCCACCGGCGGCGGAGTGCTGGGAACGAAGCAGAAGAGAGAGAAAAAAAGAGTGAAATTTTTAATTCTTGTCCACGTCGTCGACACGTGGCAATAAATAATTGGCGGTCAACAAACAATCTGTACCACATCAGCCTTAAAGGTGGTACGAGACAGCCACCGCATATTTTCTCCTCCTGGAGAGAGAAGACAGAAGTGATGGCTGCTAATCACGAGGGAACAGTGGGCGGAGGACACGTGTCCTCTTTTTATTGGCCGGGGTGCATTTGGGCGGGACCACCTAAAATTTTTCGTAGATTGATGGTGGTGCGCTGTTGGTGATAATGGGGTCCCACCAGAAATCCAAACAAATTCAAGTTGCTGCAAAAGATCGTTAAATGTGCTGCAATCACAAAGAATCTATGAAATAAAAATAACATGTTTTAAGTATCATGATACATACATGAAACATTGGTCACGAAATAACAATGAATACTCATAATATTTCCACTAACTATATGGGACCTTAGCTGCCGTCCAATAAAAAAAAAGAAAAGAAAGAAAGGCTAACATGTTCATGCTTACCATTCAGATTTCAGTGTTAATTAAAAAACCCAACCTTCCTGTTTGTTCCTCCGCGCTTATCTATGTGGACCACATGACTGTGCAGTTAGTTCACCATTTGATCTTCTTGTTGATTTAATCTTGTACTAGAGGACACAGATGCATGACTTTTTTGGCGAGTAGGGTCGACAAGCAATAATATTAGATCTATTAATAAAGTCAGGACTTTGGAGAATGATGGTGCTTAAGGGTGTACCAAGATACCTAATACTAATAGATGTGAACATATGGCCTTATTTTCATCGAAGACGGCTATATCATTGCATTATTTAGATCGTCTTATTGACAAATTTTTCTTTGTTTTGGTGTTCAAATTTTTTGTTAGATTCTTGATGAGCATGACGTTCACAAAAGATTAATTTCTAATTAGTGTGTCGACCAAAAAAACAAATTAGTGTGCTAGCTTGCGGGGATGGCTTTTCACTTGTTTGGGGTGCGCATGATAATACTTCTGGAAGTAAATTTCTGTTCCAGAAATATTTTTGGAGCAGAAATCTGTTTGGTAATGTAATTTCTAAAGCAGAAATTCGTTTAGTATAAAATTTTACTTTTGAAAGAAATTTCTACTTCTGAAATGAATTTTTACTTCTAAAGGTATTTTTTCCTCAAATTGAGAAGTTAAAAAAACTGCTTCTCAACTCAAAAAATACTTCTTAAAAAAAACTGCTTCTCAACTCAAGAAATACTTCTTAAGCCAAAAAAAAAAATCTTAAGAAATACTTCTTGCCTCACCCTTTTTTCAATCAGCCCGCCTCCGTCGACCTCTGCCGCCGCCCACCGCTGACCATCGTCCATCGCCGCCTGTGACCATTGCCACCCACCTCCCTCTAGTGCCAACTGCCAACCACTATCACCGCCGACCATCATTAGTCACCGCCCATCGCTGACCTCCACTAGCCGCCATCCACACTCATCACTAACCATCACCCACCAGCGACCATAGCCACTAACCTCCACCCATCGTCACCTATGACCATTGCCACCTACCGATCACCATCGTTGCCGACCACTGCCCATCACCGCTTGCAACCATTGCCACTCGTCGATTACCGCTATCGCCGATCGCTACCGATCGCTGCGAACCGCGGCCTCTGCGGACCTCCTCCGACCATCGTCGCCCGCAGCGAACCGCCGCCCCCCACTGCTAACCGTTGATCACCTTGTCGCCTACCCCTCAATCTATCATCGACCTCCACTGGCCATCGCCATCTCCAACCGCCAGAGTAAAAAATAAATAATATTTTTTTTATTTTAAAAGTAAATACTATTTTTTAATAATAAAAATTATTTTTTAAAAAAATTTAAAATGTTTAAAAATGAAGTAGAAATTTCTTGACCACCAACAATAATTTTTATATAGAAGATTTTGTGTTAATAATATTTCAAAAATAGAAATTTTCAACCTTTATCAAATGAATATTTCTAATCAGAAATTAATTTCTGGAGAAGAAATGAAAAAATTAACTTTTACTTTTGAGTAAAAGGAGAAAAATTAGAAGTGTTATCTTGAGCGCTCGTCTTTGCCCTCTGTCTCCGTTTTTCTGCTTCTTCTTACGTGGAAATGAAGTATTCGCTTTCAGGCTGACTAATAAGACAAACTTTGCTGACTTCCTCTAAACTTGTGTTTTGCGAATTCAGTGTTCAATTTTTTTTTAATTTCACTAATTTAATTCTAAATATTTTTTATTTACATCAATTTAATTTTAAAATTTTTATATTTATGTTAATTTAATTCATTCGGATAAATTTGGTCGATCGATCCTCACGTAATCTAATCGTCAGTGACGGGATAATTTTTAAATTTTTAATTTCGTTTTTTTCATTTACTGTCCATCTTCTTTCTCTATTTTTTGTTCTCTCTTTTTCTAAAGGCGTGAACACAAGACTTTTTTTCGTTGAAGACCGCGTTCCACCGCGTTATTCGGACTTTGACAGCGACACAAAGCTTCTTTGTGGCCGACAAAAGTACTGAATAGGGTGATGGATTCTCGTGATCTGTCCTTTGCTGACAAAAACAACTTAGCTGGCTTCCACTAATTTTAAGTGCTTTGAACTTTTCAACTTTCGTTCCGTCCAAAAAAAAACATTTCACTTTCCTCTAATTTTAATAAAAAAAGATATGCGGTGTTTAGGGAGCACCTTTCAGTCTCCCTTATTGCGCATGCATTTGCCTATTTTCGTTGCATCTTTGTATAGATCTTTGTCTCTTCTTTCTCGAATAATTTCTCGGTTTAGAAAGCTTTCTGAAAAGGCATATAGCTTAAAAATTTTAAAGGGGTCAAAAAAAAAAAAACCCAGTGTTCCATCGATTTGCACCGATTAGCATTTCTTCTAGAAGTCACAAAAAATTTCTTTTCTTTTAAAATTTTGAGCTAGCAAATCATCAAAAGAAATGAATATGGTGAGAAAATCTGAAAAACGTTTTTTAAAAAGTTATTTTTTTCGAAATAAACGTAATCTATATGATTTCTTAAGGGGATTGCTTCGCAGAAGTTGCGGCAGATGGTGCGCGACTGTACAGACTGAGGAAGCAACTTCGGCTAGGCTATGAGGTCGGCCTCGGTTGGAGCTTGAAGGCACGCCCACACGATGAGGCCTCCTTGCTAGCCGAAATTTTTGAATGGCTCCAATTCACCTTGTGTCAATTTAGCTTCATTTATCACTGCCGATCCGAATAAATACAAATATTTATGCATGCAGAAAATTAAAATGCAAACATCGATTTTAGTCAAAAGTTTAATGCAAGGCGTGCCATTGCAAATTGAAATATTTTTTTCAATTTGCAATGGCACGCCTTGCATTAAACTTTTGACTAAAATCGATGTTTGCATTTTAATTTTCTGCATGCATAAATATTTGTATTTATTCGGATCGGCAGTGATAAATGAAGCTAAATTGACACAAGGTGAATTGGAGCCATTCAAAATTTCGGCTAGCAAGGAGGCCTCATCGTGTGGGCGTGCCTTCAAGCTCCAACCGAGGCCGACCTCATAGCCTAGCCGAAGTTGCTTCCTCAGTCTGTACAGTCGCGCACCATCTGCCGCAACTTCTGCGAAGCATCCCCTTAAGAAATCATATAGATTACGTTTATTTCGAAAAAATAACTTTTTAAAAAACGTTTTTCAGATTTTCTCACCATATTCATTTCTTTTGATGATTTGCTAGCTCAAAATTTTAAAAGAAAAGAAATTTTTTTGTGACTTCTAGAAGAAATGCTAATCGGTGCAAATCGATGGAACACTGGGTTTTTTTTTTTTTGACCCCTTTAAAATTTTTAAGCTATATGCCTTTTCAGAAAGCTTTCTAAACCGAGAAATTATTCGAGAAAGAAGAGACAAAGATCTATACAAAGATGCAACGAAAATAGGCAATGCATGCGCAATAAGGAGACTGAAAGGTGCTCCCTAAACACCGCATATCTTTTTTTTATTAAATTAGAGGAAAGTGAAATGTTTTTTTTTGGACGGAACGAAAGTTGAAAAGTTCAAAGCACTTAAAATTAGTGGAAGCCAGCTAAGTTGTTTTTGTCAGCAAAGGACAGATCACGAGAATCCATCACCCTATTCAGTACTTTTGTCGGCCACAAAGAAGCTTTGTGTCGCTGTCAAAGTCCGAATAACGCGGTGGAACGCGGTCTTCAACGAAAAAAAGTCTTGTGTTCACGCCTTTAGAAAAAGAGAGAACAAAAAATAGAGAAAGAAGATGGACAGTAAATGAAAAAAACGAAATTAAAAATTTAAAAATTATCCCGTCACTGACGATTAGATTACGTGAGGATCGATCGACCAAATTTATCCGAATGAATTAAATTAACATAAATATAAAAATTTTAAAATTAAATTGATGTAAATAAAAAATATTTAGAATTAAATTAGTGAAATAAAAAAAAATTGAACACTGAATTCGCAAAACACAAGTTTAGAGGAAGTCAGCAAAGTTTGTCTTATTAGTCAGCCTGAAAGCGAATACTTCATTTTCCACGTAAGAAGAAGCAGAAAAACGGAGACAGAGGGCAAAGACGAGCGCTCAAGATAACACTTCTAATTTTTCTCCTTTTACTCAAAAGTAAAAGTTAATTTTTTCATTTCTTCTCCAGAAATTAATTTCTGATTAGAAATATTCATTTGATAAAGGTTGAAAATTTCTATTTTTGAAATATTATTAACACAAAATCTTCTATAAAAAATTATTGTTGGTGGTCAAGAAATTTCTACTTCATTTTTAAACATTTTAAATTTTTTTAAAAAATAATTTTTATTATTAAAAAAATAGTATTTACTTTTTAAAATAAAAAAAATATTATTTATTTTTTACTCTGGCGGTTGGAGATGGCGATGGCCAGTGGAGGTCGATGATAGATTGAGGGGTAGGCGACAAGGTGATCAACGGTTAGCAGTGGGGGGCGGCGGTTCGCTGCGGGCGACGATGGTCGGAGGAGGTCCGCAGAGGCCGCGGTTCGCAGCGATCGGTAGCGATCGGCGATAGCGGTAATCGACGAGTGGCAATGGTTGCAAGCGGTGATGGGCAGTGGTCGGCAACGATGGTGATCGGTAGGTGGCAATGGTCATAGGTGACGATGGGTGGAGGTTAGTGGCTATGGTCGCTGGTGGGTGATGGTTAGTGATGAGTGTGGATGGCGGCTAGTGGAGGTCAGCGATGGGCGGTGACTAATGATGGTCGGCGGTGATAGTGGTTGGCAGTTGGCACTAGAGGGAGGTGGGTGGCAATGGTCACAGGCGGCGATGGACGATGGTCAGCGGTGGGCGGCGGCAGAGGTCGACGGAGGCGGGCTGATTGAAAAAAGGGTGAGGCAAGAAGTATTTCTTAAGATTTTTTTTTTTGGCTTAAGAAGTATTTCTTGAGTTGAGAAGCAGTTTTTTTTTAAGAAGTATTTTTTGAGTTGAGAAGCAGTTTTTTTTAACTTCTCAATTTGAGGAAAAAATACCTTTAGAAGTAAAAATTCATTTCAGAAGTAGAAATTTCTTTCAAAAGTAAAATTTTATACTAAACGAATTTCTGCTTTAGAAATTACATTACCAAACAGATTTCTGCTCCAAAAATATTTCTGGAACAGAAATTTACTTCCAGAAGTATTATCATGCGCACCCCAAACAAGTGAAAAGCCATCCCCGCAAGCTAGCACACTAATTTGTTTTTTTTTGGTCGACACACTAATTAGAAATTAATCTTTTGTTGAACGTCATGCTCATCAAGAATCTAACAAAAAATTTGAACACCAAAACAAAGAAAAATTTGTCAATAAGACGATCTAAATAATGCAATGATATAGCCGTCTTCGATGAAAATAAGGCCATATGTTCACATCTATTAGTATTAGGTATCTTGGTACACCCTTAAGCACCATCATTCTCCAAGTCCTGACTTTATTAATAGATCTAATATTATTGCTTGTCGACCCTACTCGCCAAAAAAGTCATGCATCTGTGTCCTCTAGTACAAGATTAAATCAACAAGAAGATCAAATGGTGAACTAACTGCACAGTCATGTGGTCCACATAGATAAGCGCGGAGGAACAACAGAAGGTTGGGTTTTTTAATTAACACTGAAATCTGAATGGTAAGCATGAACATGTTAGCCTTTCTTTCTTTTCTTTTTTTTTTATTGGACGGCAGCTAAGGTCCCATATAGTTAGTGGAAATATTAGTATTCATTGTTATTTCGTGACCAATGTTTCATGTATGTATCATGATACTTAAACATGTTTTTTTTATTTCATAGATTCTTTGTGATTGCAGCACATTTAACGATCTTTTTGCAGCAACTTGAATTTGTTTGGATTTTCTGGTGGGACCCCATTATCACCAACAGCGCACCACCATCAATCTACGAAAAATTTTAGGTGGTCCGCCCAAATGCACCCCGGCCAATAAAAAGAGGACACGTGTCCTCCGCCCACTGTTCCCTCGTGATTAGCAGCCATCACTTCTGTCTTCTCTCTCCAGGAGGAGAAAATATGCGGTGGCTGTCTCGTACCACCTTTAAGGCTGATGTGGTACAGATTGTTTGTTGACCGCCAATTATTTATTGCCACGTGTCGACGACGTGGACAAGAATTAAAAATTTCACTCTTTTTTTTCTCTCTCTTCTGCTTCGTTCCCAGCACTCCGCCGCCGGTGGCCATGGACCTTAGACTTTTAGCTGACGAGTCCGCCGATGGCTGTGGCCGAGCCCCACTACGTCTATTGTCGTGGCGACTCGCAGCCGCGCCACCCACAAGCATACATCGCCGACGAGTCCACTGGCTCGTGTGTGACATGTGCACGCGGCAGCTCGTCCGTTGCTAGTCGCTAGAGCACATGAAGCAAGAACACGAGGCAGGCATGGAGTAGAGGATTTCCCTTTGGAGCCCATACATTTAGTGGAGGGGATTCTCACTCGACAGTGGAAAAGGAAAAAATCTTCAACAGAAATCTTGAGCAGGCCATGAAAAAAAGTGGAGGATGCCTCGAGGCAAACAGAGGAAATCTGGTTATCTTCTTCGCCTCCGCGCCGTTCATGTGCCGTTGTTGCGAGCAATACGAGATGGAGGAGTCGGACTTGAGATGTTCTAGCTCCGATTTCGTTCTGGGCTCCTGGGAGATCGGCAATCATCCTTGTCGATCGACATCTGTCGATCTACTCTGTCCAACACTCCAGAAGGCTCCAAATTTGGAAATTTGGTGGTCGCGGCCAACGTCGTAACACCACCCTCCGTCGAGGGCCGGAGTGATGCACATAAGAGGTTGCTTTACTCTCCATAGATCTGGAAATCTGAACGATGACGAGCACAACGAGATGGCGGGGGCTTGAACGCGTGGCTGAGGAGGAAAGAGAGCTCGCGGGTGGAGCGTCGGTGGTTTGGGAGCCATGGGAAGAGATGGGGTCACTCGCGGGACGGAGATGGGGAAGGAAAAAGGGAAGCAGATTTTTATTTTTTTTATTTGTCCAGATCATCCACATGTGTCAAGTTGTGATTGGCTTTCACCAAAAAATATGTGCACGTCATCTTGTGAGTTGGTACTAGAGAACCACTCTCAGGAGGAGAAGGGACGTTCGGTGAGGATTGTAAAACGTGGACAACAGGGACAAAAGCTATCGAAAAGAAGGAAAATCGCTGACCCAAAATAAAGAAAGAATGAGATGATTTAGGGAAGCACGTGGCTCCACTCAAGATCTGAGGGCTCTATGTGAATAGTTAGGAGCAGGGGTGACCGACTCCCGATCCTATCCGATTCCCCACAAATCCGATTCGATTTTCCTCAAAAATCGAGAACCAAATTGGTGATCTCAATTTTCATTTGCCGAAATCGAGAGTCGGATTGTCGGTCTCAGGTTCCCGAGCGGTTTCATTGGATTGGTAACATGCACATAAAAAAGTGCACCATAATTACTTACTGATCGATCATTCTCTTGAAGAAAATATTTCCTTTGCATTGCATCAAGACAATTAGGACTTAGATTGAAACCCTTTATAGGGTCATTGAGTGATAGACATTGTACTGTGAGACTTTTTTTTCAATTAATATTAGGTTACTTTTTAAAAAATTGATCGGTCCGATCGATCTTATGTCTTTGGAATCAGAATCGGACCAGACCTCCTATAATCGAGAACTGAATCACTGGTCTCGATTCGGTTTGGGCGATTTTGGTTCAGTCGGTTCGATTTACTAACCTCTAGTTATGGGCTTTATGTGAACAATGAACGGATTTTTAGAGCATGAATGTGATATGACACGTGTCGCACGCTGAGTAGTAGAGGTGGATGTGCTGAAACGCCCGGCCCCGCCCCTTTACTCCAGGACAGGGCAAATGTCACTGTCCCAAGGGAAAGGACTGAGGTGGCACCAAGGGAAGTTCCCTACCACGACTGAGGTGGCCCACTTCACCACAGGTGGCACCTTCAATTGCCACCTGTGGTGTGGGCACTTTCAATTGCCACCTGTCACCTGTCAGAAAATCCACCTGTGGTTACCACTTTAACCCAAGGAAAGTGGACCACCTCAGTCAACTCCGACGCCGCACGTCGGCAAA
>JAGVVM010014860.1:0-13299 GCA_019149425.1 Psidium friedrichsthalianum | reverse complement strand
GTATTGAATATTTACTGAATCAGTTAATCTGGATTTGGGGAAAATAGAAGTCAGAAAGGGTGACCTAACTGCTACCATCTCATCTAGCTTTAAAAAGTAATAAAGTCCTTATTCTTCTTGACGATGTAAATGCGGGTGATCAATTAAAGGCTTTAGATGGAGAGCGAAACTGGTTTGGCTCCAGGAAGTAGAATTATTATCACCACAAGAGAAAAGAGCATTCTTGATTGTGTGGACTACAAGCACGAGCATAAGCAATGGAAGAATATGAAGCTAAGATCCTCTTTGCTAGACATGCATTTCGAAGGGAATCTCCCCCCTAGCGATTTTTCAGATCTATTTAATGAGTGATATCCGCCGTTTGTAGGTTTCCTCCTTAACTCTCGAGGTTATTGGTTCATATTTATTTGGAAAGGATCGAGCATCATGGAAAAAACTAAAAAAAAGTTGCAAACGGTTGCAACGGTTTGGGGAATTTGCAAAAGTCGTTGCAAAAGTTTTTGGGGATAATTTTCGAGCGCGTTGAAGTTGAGCAAAAGAAAATATTTTTGGATATTGCTTGTGTTTTTTAGTAGGGAGTGATGCAAGAATTGCATCCTACATGTGGGACACCAGTGACTTTAATTTGGGGCTGGGGATTGAAGAACTGACATTTATGTCTTTGGTAAAAGTTGGAGACAATCACGAGCTTATAATGCACGATGAAGTGAGAGATTTCGGTAGGAGTATCATTCGTGGAGGACTTTGCAACGAGCTTGACAATGGCAGTAGATTGCGGATCCATGAGGACGCTTTCAAAATGCTAGGGAAAGATGAGGTAACAACACATCTTTCTTTTCCTCCCCTAGTCCGCATTCTCTTGTTTGTTGTAAATGACGCTAATCCTCTAAATATTGGCCCCAGTTCTTCCATTATCGAGTGATTTGTGCATTTTCTCCTCAAATGGAAATGGAAAGGATTCAGATAATGACCACGAGAGAGAAAATAAAGGAAAGGAAATGGTATGATTTTATTGTTGTTTTGGATGAATATAAAAGCAAAGAAAGGAATCGAAGAAAATTTGGTCATTTCATGTTTGGTTGAAGGAGAGAAAGAAAAGAAAGCAGTTTAATATGATTAAACTATCTTGTCATTATCAAAGATGGTTTTTGTTATACACAAGATCATATATACGAGGAGAGAGAAAAATATATGTATTTCTTTCTTAATCGATGAAAAAAAATGACACAAACGGTCCTCAATGTTGACCTAATGTGCAATGTTGTCCTTGAACTTTCAATTTGTCTAATATGCTCCATGAACTTTCATGTTTGGTTTTTCGTTTGAAATATGCACTTTTCGCTAAAACTTTTGTCTCCCCCGCTTGTGCATAAAGGAAAGTACTCGTTATTCAGTAGTAAAACAATTAATATTGGAATGATTTCCTATATAAACATTTGCTTCCAATTTCGTTCTTTTCCTGTTATAAATATTCTTAATCTTTAAAAACTACGCCTATCACTATTTAGAAATTAAATTACAATTGCTCTTATTGTAACTTGTCCCATACTTTGCTCGAAGGCTCACTTTCGGTGTGTATTTCTTATTTGTTAAATGTTGTTTTAACTCTTATAGATAAATGAGATCGTATCATTTAAAAGATTTAAAAGATTTAATTCTAAAACTTCAAACAGAGAACTATGGCAATACAGCACTAGAGGAGGCTTGTCGGTTTTTTTTTTTTTTTTTGGTGGTGTTGTTGTCGGGGTGGGAATAAAAGACCCCTCTTTACTCTTGTTCTGTGCCTCAATAATTTGGTGTCGTGATAGTGATCTTATTATGGATTTTGAGGATTATGTATAAAATAAGATTTGAGACATGCATGGCCTGTGCGTTTTACATCAGTATACATATGGTAGTGGCAAAAAAGAATATGCCAATTATTATTATTTTTTATTATATAAGAGTAATATATGCACTCTTTTTCTTGCAATATGAGAACAAAATCATATTAGTTATTTTTTTTGTTGGAAAAAGTCTTAGTAGTTCACTTGGTTGTTTAGATGCAATATTTTATGATCTCCAGTCTTTTATTTGTAGGGAACTGCAAAATACTCGGGGGGCTTTTCCCTTGACAAAGGCTCTAGCGAATAACTCAGTATTTCAACCGAAAAAAAAAAAACTGAGTACACAAACGAACATTTTAAGAATTTGGTGAGCTTAAGGTTCCTTCGCGTAAGTGATGCAGATTTTGTGGGAGATTTTAAAAAAATATTTTCCAAATTAAGATGGCTTCAATGGGAGAGATGTCCTGATGATATTATGAAGCCAAAGAAATTTGATGTAGGGGAATTAGCCGTTCTCGATTTGTCAAGAAGCATGATTTCCGATAACTGGTCAGGATGGAAACCAATCATGGTAAGATGGAAAAGCACTGTTTTCTTCTTTCTTTGAATAATAGCCACTTCTAGCTGACCCCATGACATTTTCTTTCTTGCAGTTATCAGCAAAGAATCTGAAAGTGCTCAACCTTACGGTTGCGATTCTTTAGAAAGCACTTTATTTCTCTCAGATTTTAAACATTTAGAGATCCTGATCCTCAGAAATTGCAAAAACCTGAAGAATATTTTACCTTCTATTGGAGACTTGGAGACCCTCGTTTCTCTTGACTTGAGTGGATGTTCGAGCCTTGAGGAGCTGCCCGAAGGAGTGAGAAATTTAGGAGGACTGAAGGAGCTTTTTCTAGATGAAACTAAGATAGGAGAAATTGAATACATCACGTCCCTGTGAACTTGCAGCGCTTGTCATTACAGGAGTGCGACCAAGTGACACTATGCCGTGAATCATGTCTTAAGTTGGATCATTGACTGAACTGGTGCTTGACCAAGGCGGGGACTGAGGTTACGGAATTACCTGAATCCATAGGGCCGACCAAGGCAGGGATTACGGAATTACCCGTATCCATATAGGAGATTTGCGAAATTTTGCGAAGTTTTGAAAATTGGGGGGACTCTATAGAGAGCTTGGAGATTACATTGGAAGTTTGGAAAACCTCCGGGAGTTAGATGCTTCGGGCTGCATAAAACTGAAAAAGGTTACCTCGGGGATCTGTCGTCTGTCTTTTCTCCAAGCCTTGATTTGCGAAATTGCGTGGAGCTTCCATGTCTGCCGAATCTTCCTTCAAACTTAACAGTTGTCACTGTCACCTGTAAGAGCAAGGAATTGCCTTCATTGTCTCACTTGATCCATCTAAAGCAACTACGACTTCTTAACTGCGAATCTCTTGAACACATCCCAGAGCTTCCCTCAACAACACTAGAGCTTGAAATTTCGGGATGTAAATCTTTGAGGTCCTTGACCCCACCGGATGCAGTCCAAGATTTTAAAGTATCATTGAAGAGGTTAGACATCATTCGCTGTGAGTCCTTGGGAAAAATGGACCTTTCAAATTAAATCTTCTCAGGGTACTACGTGCTCAGGATTGTACAAATATAGATGAAATTGAAGGTCTTGAAAGATTGGGTCAATTGGAAAGTTTGACTATTCCAGGTGGGCTTTTCCATTGAGTTAGACAACACCCTTTCGCCACTTAGGAATGGGAATATTACTGATACATTGCTGACCTTTCAGATTTGGAGGGTCTTCATAGGTTTTGGGTTCTTTGAAGACTTGGATGTCTCAGGGTGCACTTTCTTAAAGAGGCTGGACCTTTCAAATCTAGAGTGACCGAAGATATCGAATGCTGGAATTACAAAAACTTAGTCGCAGTTCAAGTTCTCAATAGGTTGCAGTTTTCCGGAAAAGCTGGATATCTTTGAATGGTTACCGGACTTATGTTGACCTTCAAGAGTGTTGGACATCATGTCCCAACTTGATCGGTATGGTATGATTGTAGAAAAAATGCCAGAAAATGAGAAAAAGCCGTTGATTTTAACAATTAGATTTTCTGGAGAAAGTCACCCAAGACAATATCGAGTTGACTTGGAAGGAGACTATTAGGACCATGATTCAATTTGTGGCAATGATGTATATACAGATGAGTCGGGCAGTTGAAATGATCCATGTTTTCCTAACAAAGTCATGCCAAGCAGGTAAGTGATCTTCTTTCTTTGGGAACATGTTACTTTAATTTTCATTGAAATATCCAGTTTGCAATTTCTTCTCATTAGAATTTCCTCTTTGACAGTCTTGTTGTTTTCTGTTTTACATAAATTCAAGGAATCCTGGGAAGGTATTAGAAGTCAATGGGATGCTTTCAGCAGAATGTGTTTTCCTCAACGTGCTTGGTGATGAACATAGATCAGTAGGCCTCATAAGTACATCACTCAAGACAACAGTAGATTCTTCATCTCACATGATTTCAATCACGATGAGCACGTGCAAAAGCAAATGCAGTACACATATGATGTGCTTGCACACACGATACGTTTTGTGTCTCTTTCATTTATGCGAAAAAGAGATTTCCCATGTTTGATTGATTCTAGAATGCTGGTATTAATGTCACATACAAACTTTGATTGCATGAACCCACCGTAAACATGCTGAATATTCACACTTACAATGGGGAAGTACTATGTAGCTTGTAGAAATATCTCACTAAATCCAAAAGGTGCTGGCCTGTCTCTGTCGAGGGATATAACCAAAATCAACATGAGAAAACTCGGATGTCAAACTGCTCCAGGACATTTTAATAAATTAATGCATTTTGAGATTAACACAGCTACGCAGTGAGCACGAAGCGAACTATTCTTTCGCCTATCACTAAAGAGTGCTGTTGTGCTTGCCGCTGGCTAATGTGAACTCCTTAATGAGTTTATGTCATGTGCTGAATTATCATGGCTTAGAATAGTCATACAATTCTTCTTCTCGAGAACAATCTCCTTCCACTTTCTGGTATGCTTTTCCCTTTTTTTTTTTCAAATTTTTTCATTTCTCATTCTAGTGAGTTGTTGGTGGGAGATCTGGATGTTGAGTTCGGATTTGACCATACCCAATTACATATGAGAAGAATTGTTCCACCGACTCAGGTTCTTTCGACACATGGGCCAGATTGGCTCGGTACTACCTTCTATGCTAATAATTCAGTCTAGTTGGTACTGTGATAGGTCATATTCTCTATATGAATAATCTGATTTTCGGGAGTGTTTTTCGTCTTCCATCTTTTTCTCCTTGGAGTTTCGGAAGTTCCGTAGAGGATGAGGCTTGCGCTGTGTCTTGTCAAGACCTGATCTTTCGATCATCTGACTGAATCATCCTGCAGATCTGAGCTTTGTTGAAAGGGGTAAGATAAGCCCGGATGTTCGATCGAAGGATCTATGAAAAGAACAGAATGGTTTCAGTCTCTCAAATTTGACTATATCAGCTTTTACTGATAGCTTCCAGATTAGTTGACAGGCCATACTAGCTTATCTCCTGTCATGGTAGCAGACAGTGGAATTGCTAGAAACCACAGTTTAATAAATGAGTTATTTTCAATTGAACGTAAGAAGATCTCTAAAGCCCCAACCACCTTTATCTTTCCTCTGCTTCAGTGCCTCCATCTCTTCCATGTGATCCAGCTTAGATGCATGTGTGTTTTCCCCCAGAATGAAGCTTCTTCTACTCTTAGCTTTGCATGTTGATACTAGGATTTGCAATATGGACATAGCATATTGTGGAAAATTTTCATCACTGCATGATTAAGATTTCCTTTACCAAAAAAAAAGATTTCCTTTCCAGCTTTGGAGATATACTTCTCTTTCCATCCTTCTAACTTCATATTTACTCTTGCCAATGTCCATGGAAACATTGCTTTTCAGTTAGGCCCTAATCCGAGTGGATTCGCTAACACTTTCCAGTTTTCTCTATCTCTACTCGTGCTTCCTGAGCCATGTTCCTTCTCAACTGATGTGGGCATCCAGCACCAAAATAGATTTTTGGATTTGTTTAGGTGATCTCCTAACCAATAGCAAACCAGTACTGATGTAGGATAGATGCTAGGTTTTGGCATTACCCAACCTCCCATCTACAAGGGCGGAGTCATCTACGAACAATAAATGGGTGACTGAGGACAATTCCTGTTTAGCGTGATTCCTTGAAACTTCCATCATTGATTGTCTTCTGCATAAGAAAGGATAGTGTATTTGCCATAAGTATGGAGATAAAGGCTCACCCCGGCGAAGTCCTCTCAAGGCTTAAAGTAGGTTAGGGCTCCCCATTGAACTTAACACTAGGATGTTATCTTGTATCTTTCTGCCCATTGCTATTAACTTAGTGAACCAAGATTTTAGAAAATTTGCCAGGATCTTGGAGATAATTTTGTAGCCAAGTGCGCAAGTTAATGGAAAGGAATTTATTTATCCTCTCAAGATTGGGGTTTTTTGGGGATTAGAGAGAGTAAGAAGGTTTTATTTAAGTTTGGGTCAAAAGATAACACCTCACCATAAATTAACGCATCTTGTTAGATAATTTCCCAGTGGTGCTGGTGGAATTGGCCGTTTAATCCATCGTCCTAGTGCTTTTTATAGCTCCCATCTGAAAAGTTGCTTCTCGACTTCCTGCATTATTACACATCTTAGCAGATTTTGGGTTCATACGATCCTTCACCAAACAGGGGCACTGATTCGTACTGGCTGGAAATTCCGTGGGCCCCACCGTGACAATATAGTGACTGAAAGAACTGTATTGTCATTTGCTGCAATGTTTCAGATGCGACTCGATAAATCCTCGTTGTTTTCAGCATAGTGATCTTGTTTCTCTGTCTCCTTTGAGCTGTGGTGTGCATGGCAACACTAAGTATTCTTATCACCCCATTTTCAGCCAGTTAATTATTGAGCGCATACCTGAGCTCATTTCCTCCTGATTCAGTTGTTGTGCTCTCTCCCAGTTGTGATGCAAGGATTTGGTGTTTGTGATCTCCTGGGGCTCCCTTTTCAGGGTCTTCATCTGGCGCTTCGCATTTGAGAACTTCTTGCTCCACTGACTCTCTGTATTTTCCTCAAGATATAGTCATTTTCCATTCTTGAGATGCTCCACACCGATTGTACAACTTTTTCAGAGTCTTCATCTTCCATCCCATGTGCTTTGAATTTGACTCCCCGCATTCTTTTTGTTGTTTCTGCTGAAAGTGTCCACAAAGGGAGCTACGGTATGAGCCAATAGGCAGGGGCATAAGCTTCTGCCTCTGGCAACATTGCAACATTGTATAGTACCTCTCTAGTCTTTCTTTCGCATGAGCCTCCCCATCCCTGTTGTTTTCCCATGTAAACGTGCAACCCTTGCTTTCTAGATCCATCAGAGAGCAGTCATTGACAAAATCAAGAAAAACAACTGGCGTGTAGTGTCAGCCATACGTCTTCCAACCTTTCCCTGTGGGTACAAGATCTCATTGAAATCGCCCATACATATCCAAGGTAGCCGGTTTGATTGACTTACTCTTTTCAAAACGTCCCAAAGGGGAGCCGTTCTTGGAATATCGTTTTAGCATAGACAAAGGTAATTCTTATCTGCTTTGCTATCAGACTCCGTGCAAATTGGTCAATAACCTCAGAAGAGGCACTCTCCCCATTCAAAGATACCTATCAGTCCACAATACCATTGACCCCCCTGCAATTCCTATTGGATTTGCTACACGATTCTGCAAAACTCAATCGCCTCTTTTATCTTTGGATCCAATAAAAAAGATAATGCTGGGCCTTTCCTGAGCCACCAGGGCTCCTAGTTCCTGGATTGTCAGGGGTGTGTCCAGCCCCAACAATTCCAGCTTAAGATTTTTCGTAGAAAACCTGGTGGCTTATTGGGGCTAGCCAACAAAGCCCTGTCTTTTGAGTCAATTCAAAACCTGGATCGGGGTGTCCAATAGTTGGGTTTCGTCCAAGGCGAGGGAGTTCCCCTTTCTGGGATGAGTAAGGATTGTACCTTTTCTGGGTTTACTTATTTCTTTCCCTCTCTGTTTTTTCTTCAGATGGGCCATTGAGCTTCCTTCAATATCTGCGGAGTAGATTGGGGCTGCTAACAGAAAAAGTTGTTGATCTGGCGCCTTGTCTGATATTTACCTCCCTGGTTTGGGATAGAACAATTTCGCAAGGGACTACACTCCCTTGCTTCAGCTCACAGCCAAGTCCAAAGCAACCAGATCATTTGTTTCCAGCCTGTTTTTATCATAATGCTCTTCTTCACGTAACTTGGCGTAGTGCCCAATTCATCCACGCGCATTGCAGAAGTACAGTAACCTCTCATATCTAAATCAAGCCATAATTTCTTTTCACCTTGACTAGCAAACGATCCGGGTTTCAAGGGAGACGAAAAATTAATACTAGCTCTGGCATTTCCACTTTTGTAGGTTGTAAAGCCTTCGCATCAATCTTCACTTCAGTAACCAGGTGAGAATGCTGCTGTCCTACGAAGGGGATTCCTCCGAGACTCAATCAAAAGGCAATCCATGCACGTGGGCTAAAACTCACGATGGTATATTCATAACATTGCAATGGGGTATTCGGAATATACCGTTTGAGCACCAAAAGGTTACTGGGAAAAGACCATGGCCCAGACTCTTGAGAATCCTTTCTTCTCATTTTCAGATTTAAACATGAAAGCAAAGGTTCTGTGGTCTACCCGTGTGATATCGGCTGAATCTACTCTCCAATCTCTCTTCACAGTGTTCTGGAATGCCTGGAAGTTAATGTCAGGGCTTGAGTACAATTGCCCAACTAAGGTCAGGCGACATTCTTGAATTCTCTGCATTGGAACCACTTTGTCTATAACTGCTAAGCCACTTTCTGACCATAATCAACCCAGTTATGTGCAGAGCATAGCTATACGTACATGTGAAGCTTCATTGTCCTCCATTTGGGCAGACTAGAGAGGAGACCTAATGCACAGTGATGGGGAAGCAGCAGGGACACCTATTCCAGAGCGAACTAGCCTGGCACTCAGATATGGGAAAACACCAGGATCACCTTTTCTTGGAAGAAACACGTCGTCGCAGCTTGGGGTTAGGGTTTTCGTGTTCTGGGGTCGTGACGGGGCTCAAAATTAGCTAGGCTGGGAGTATTTGTTGTGTGATAGTCCGCGGTTTCAATGGCTATAGACGAGTTTAGGTCGCATTTAAGATCAGAGACCATTGGATTAGGGCAACAGCGTTGCTGATGGAACGGTAACTGAATATTTTTATGGACTATTGTATGATTCTGGGCTAGAGGTAAAGGTAAATGTAGGAGAAAGGTTACATTAAGGATTGGGCAAAGCAATACACAGTTGAAATGGGGCAAATGTTTTGGGTTTAAGAGTTAGTCTATCGCTATGGAACACTTGATTGCACTTTCTAAAAGATTTAGAATTAAATTGCATTTTACAACGAAGGTATTGAGACCTACTCAAATTATCCTATCAAAATAGTCTCTTATTGTCCAATGTCGGTATCGTTGTTTATCAATTCAATTGAGTAGAAAGTTTGGCACGATTCGCTTTCTTTCGTTCTTACAAACGATCATGCAACCGTACACGTGCCCTTCATAGTTGGGGTATTGCACGCTTCAATCGGCTGTACATTAGTCGTGATCGAAGAAAGGACACATACTGCAAGGCCCTTGAATTAGGGCCACTCGATCGGCTTTTTTTTTCTTTTTTCAAAGGAAAATTTTAATTTATTTCAAAAGAGAAGTATATAACTTGATCAAATAAAAAAATGCAAGTAAGTCTTCAAGATAAATCAATTTGATATAACTGGCAAAGATCGCTCATTCCTCAAAAGCACAATCGATAGCCGATCACAAAATCTTGTATCAATATCAGTGCCAAAATTTCTCTCTTCACTACTATGAATTACCAAAAAAGCGAGCATTCCAATACCATCATCGTATAGATATGACAACAACACCAAGTTAAAAAAAAAAAAAATCAATGAACACCAGTTGAAAATGCATAGATAAACACCTCGTAATTTCAAATCTATTTCTAGATCTGACTAGAAAAGCACATAAATCTAAATGTAACTCTAGATCACAAGAGAGGACATACCAAGCAAAAATAATTGATTAAAAAAAAATACCTTTCAGATAAACTGACTGCAGAAGCAGTAGTAAAGTCGCGCTCGACAATATGAAGTAAGTACCGGAGTCAAAGCGAGTAAGCCAAATTAAAATAATAATTCTTTCGAGATATTCACGCTTCAAATTTTTGAGCTCACTAGATAAAAGCTCTTCATGTGGAGAAAATCGATGTGATCGCCCGCTAAATCAACGAAAAAAATACTTAAAAAGGATGAGGATGTTTAGAGATATGGAAACAAAAGGCGGAGAATGAGAGCGGGGGAGGGGGAGAGACAGTTTGCCCCTCTCCCCCTCAGAATGGAGAGGAACCCTTGCTAGGAGGAAGGGAGGAACCCTTTGCTAGGCCTCGACAAGAGGACACTCATCTATTTTTGGCCGGTTCGAAATTAAATAAAGCATTGAGTTTATCACCTAACATTACATTTATTATTGTACTTCAATTTCCTTGAGTACTTTAGATTTCAACACACTTTTAATTCCTCGCGAGCTATTTTACTTTCTTTGCACTTAGTTCACGTAATTTTACACTCTACTGGTCACTCATGCACTTTGTGCAGGTTACAAAAAAGAGTGCTTCTCTTTGTGTTTTAGTTCAAATCACCTATACGTAATTAGACTCGTCAAAATGAGTTCTAAACTTGTTTCTTAACTCACCGAGTTTGTTATATGGGTTATTCATGTTCAGTAAATGAGTCTAAATGAATCAAATCTAACTCTTTGAGTTAGAAATGGGTTGAAATGAGGGTAATGGGTTCACAATTTACTTAGATTCAATGCATTTCTATGATTTATCTTCACAGTCTCTCACCTTCGCTTGATCTTGCATTCACTTACTCTATTACTTCATCTTTGTTTGTGGCATGATTTTTCTAAATTGGTCTAAACATAGCAAATTGTTATCAATATGCGTCAGATCGGCTATGTGTTAGATGTGGGTCATCAAGAGTATGGGTCACTAGATATGTATTACATAAAAAATGGGGTTTAAAAAGTTTACAAATGGATCTAAGTTGGGGTCAAAACATTTGCGAACTCGACTTACCAATTGACATGGTCTATGTGCAACAGACTTTTTTTTTTGTGTAACGCTTGCATCATTGATATATTTGCTTAGGCGAATCAAGCTCTCAGCGCTTTGGTTTTCAAAAATTCAATTGGCTTTTGCTCGCAACCACCTTGAGGACAAAAACTAAAATATTATATATATATATATAGATATATATATATAAAAGAGTTCTTAAATTATTGGACAATTGTCCACGACACTCTCGCTAGCTCAGCCCTTGCGCCGATCTGATGGCCACTGAGGTAGTGAATCGACAAAGGGAAATATATGGGCCCAAAAAAAAAAGAGAACAAGGAAAGAAAGGAAAACAAAGGAAAAAGTAAAGGGAGTTGTAGAAAATTGTCATCCTATGCTTAGCCATGCCAGTTAGAAACATGTTAACAACTCTGATTTTTGGCAATCCTATAAAATGGATTATCAGAATTGAAGAAAAAAAGAGTCAAAAAGTATGGTCGATCTTCGACCCACTCAGGTACCATGAACACCACAATGACACAGTGCAACTAGCGATGTGTCTATTTGTCTATCTCTTAACTCGAAATGGAGTAGATTTGAAAAAATGAAATGAACTTATATATAATAAGGATTGACTTGATCTAATCAGATTGGCTCCAAGGTTCCAGAATAAGGGGAAATAGTGGCGTTGAGTTTCTTGACCATTTGTCTTAAACTAATAGTAATCTTTTTGTATAAAAGTTCTTAAAGAGGCCTAGATACCAAATAAATAGCCTAAAAATAGGTAAATATGCAATTTGCTTAAATAACTTGAAAAAAATGTAGGCAAAAAAGAAGAAGGAAGCAAAAGAGCCCCTTCGGCCCGAATTTGGTCGCGCCCAGCCCTGTGCGGGCAGTAGGTTACTTTTCAGACACAAGCCAGCCAGGGGGCCTGTTTTTCCCACGAAAGGATTGGCCATTCCATTTCCCACTTTCTTTCCCTTTCATGTCACGACCCACTGTCCCTGGCTTTGTCTCCTTCCCCGGCCATTCCTTACCCCTCATTTTTCTTCTTTAAGGCCCGCCCTTCTTTTCCCTGGTTCCCTCTTCACGGACGCGCGAGCGAGCGGAAACCAAAGGGGAGTCACGGTGGATTGAGAATAAAGGAGATAGAGGAGTGGGATTTGGGGGATCATTTTGGCTGAGAGAATGAGCAAATATTTGGAGAAGGAACAGACAGCTATTTTTTTTTAGAGATAAGAAGGGAAGACGAGTTAAAATGTAAGAATTTTTCCATGTGTGTTTATCATTAATTGAAATTTTATTTACCATTTCAGGGGTTGTTCTAATAAGGTGTTGATCTCCTAAATTTTGATCATTCTATTTGCATAAAAATTAGAAATTAAATTTAATTCCTACAAAAAAATTGTTTCATGTTTATTTTTAGCATTCCATGCATTGCTTTTACATTTAATTAGACGACGGTGGTATGAACTTAAGGTTATTGGATTTACCCAGCCCACAAAAATGTGACAAAATCAAATACAAGAACCAGTGGATCTTTGAACAGTGGATTGACATATGGTGAAAGCATTGTACTCTTGAGCGCATGATGGTTCATCTGGTTTGGCACAACAGAAACTATTGATTAATCACTTGATAAGGAAGAGCGAAATAAAGCTTCCCAAAAACGTATGTGTTCATTGGCATGAAAGATTTTCCACATGAAGGTTATGTATCTGACCATGGCAAGGGAGTGATATTATTAAGAATATAATCTTTACGTGCAGGAAAAAGCAGTAATCACTGTCGCAAAGCCACGAAAAAAATGCTTAATATTTTGCTTGACTTGCTGTAGTCCAAAAACAGCTGAGTGGTGCGGACCCACAACATAAACAAGCAACAGCCCCCGAAGCGCGGCACACAACAGCAGAAGAGGCAAAGGGGCTCCGGGAGATCCTTTGCACCGAACAGAAAAAGGACACGAAAAGACAGAGAGAAAGCGGCAAGGAAATCGAGAAGTCGAAAGAGCAAGTCAGACAGACAGAGGACAAATAGATAAACGAAATGGAATCTTCTCACGTGCGTCTACGAGCCCCCGTGCCTCGCCAAGCTCGGTACAGAGTAGTGTACGCAAGGTAGGAAAGTGCGCGCCTATTTATTCGACTAATTTAGGGGGGTGGGGGTTTTCGTTATTTAGGGCTCGCAAAGTTCGGGAATTTATACAAATAAGTATGGCAAGTCAGATTTTGGAGCGTTGAGTGAGATTCTTTGGGCAAAATATCATTGATT
>JAGVVM010014858.1:0-16212 GCA_019149425.1 Psidium friedrichsthalianum | reverse complement strand
GGATCGCTAAGGCGGTCAAGCAGCGCAAGAAGAGATGCGACAGGACAACTAGATTAAAACAGTACAAGGACACTTTCCGCCCCCCCCCCCCCTTTTACTCACACCGACTGTTCCCTCGCCCTCAACGCCGCACCCGATGATTTTTCTTCTCTTTTTTTCAGTTTCTTTGAAAAAGAATCTGAATGTATATTAATAGTCTAATCGAAGAGTACGAAATCACCTTGGTTCGGTGTTCGGTTATTTGCCGAATCAACACTTTGCTGGTGCTGAACTGATAGCTTGAAGAGAAATTAGGAATAGGACATCATTCGAAAAGATTAAAGAAATTTAAAAATTCGAGTATGTAATATGTCTATTGAAAGAAATAAAAATCGATGGGTTTAACGCGGGGGCCCGGGCTGGCCTGCAATTCCGATTTGAAGCCGAGCCGACCGGACGAACGGTGACGGCAGCAGCGCATGTGGATTGGTCCAACTTTGGTAAGACCTCTCTGCTCTCCACAAAATCGGGGTGCCCTTGAGCCCCAAATCCATTAGAAAAAAGCTCCATCTATTTTAAAACCCCATTTGTAATCTCTCTTCTAACCTAGTAGGAATATCTCATTCATTTTTAGGGTTTGGAACACCCAAAATCCCAACAATCCCTCGCATGAATGAGACTTCACAGATCATGAATATTCGTGCATGTATGAAATGCAGTGTGCGCGATTATTTCCATGATGAGGAGCGCTGCATTGGGATAAGTAGTTAGAGACTTTGAACTTTTCCCTAGTGAAAACCTATCAGACCTACGCGGTCAATCCAGTAGCATTGAGTCTTTGAATGTTGACCTTCGGTTGTAAGTCACAAGACAATAAGAGTCACCAACGATCTCTCCAACCAAAGTTGGTTTACTGTTTGTGTTCGTGTTGGCCATGGACCTGTGGCTTCATGAGTGCTTTCAGGATTCGGCCTTTCAATGCTCCTTAAAAGCGGCTCGCACTTCACACTAACATAGGTGATTTCTGATTGTGTGGCATTTCACATGCCCAAATTCGAATCATAAAAGATACGTTTATCCTTCACGTGTCAATACTATATTTATACAGAATGAGTAAGAATTGGACAGTATTCTACTCAGCCCTGCATAAATTAGTTATCCTTTGAACCTAGATGCTTGGGATCTCTAGTCAGCTAGGTAGGGTTTCCACTATGATAACGTATTTCATTGGCCTTAGACCCATTCCCCTTGATGTTTCACAACCATCTCTCTAGTTAAGCCTTTTGTTAATGGATTGCAATATATCTTTTGACTCACGAGTTAAGAGTGATAATTCCATAGAAAGTGTTGTCTAACGGGATCGTGTCTTCGACGTATATGTCGCGGACTTTCCGTTATATATAAAATTCCTTGCCGTTCCTATTCCGCCTGACTCATCATACAGGATATATACAGGCTGGCACTGGTTTCGGCAATTAGAATGTCTTTAAGACATTTCGAAACCAACTCTACGTCTTCACCAACCTTATCCAAAGCAATAAATTTGCTTCATAGTGACCTGGCAATGCAAGTTTGTTTAGATGATTTCCAAGCACATTGCTCCTTCCACCAAGTGTAAACACATACCCACTTGTGGATTTTGTGTCTTCTGTGCCAGTTATCTAATTTTGCATCCATAGTATCCTTTAAGTACGCTGGATACTCTGTGTAAGCAAAAACATAATTTGAGTATACTTCAAATAGTCCAACTGGACGTCCAAATGTAGGTGCAAAGGTTCGACACTTTGATTTTCAAATCACTTTTTCTCTTTTTAAAATTAATAGAAATCTATAAAAATTCATTAAAATGGAAAAATCAACTTTGGGGACGTTGGCCAAGCCAGGGAACCAATTTTGGACCAAAAATGATTTTTCATATTTCAGTATTTTTCTTGGTATTTTATTTTCATTTTCAAACAAACTTAAAGAAAAATCCCATGAAAAAAATGAGACAATTGCAAAATCAATTCTGGAAACCTTGGCCAAGACCTAGGCAACCATTTTATGAACAAAAAATAATTTTTCATATTTTTTGTATTTTTTAAATATTTTTAGAAATTAGGAAAATATTTGAAATAAAATTACATTTGAGGCCATAAAATGAATTAATTAGTCAGGCATTTTTATTTTAATTTTCTCTTCATTTTGGCCAAATAATCATTTTAAAAAAATTAATAAAAAAAATTAATTAAAAAAATTAAAAATTAAAATTTAATTCGAAATGTGTTTACCTAGTTACTCACTTTTCGGAATTAATTACCAAAAATTCTAGAAAATTCATTTTAGCTTTTGTAATTTTTGATTTTTCACATTTCTAGAGTTGTGACGTTGTCCCTAATAGTCCAAATCTCTTATCTTGGCCTTATTTGTACCCGGAGATGACTCATTTTGCAAAAGAGTCATCGTTGTCAGAAAAATTCGGAAGCGCTCTAGAGGGAACTTAACGAGTTTGAAAGATTCCGAGACCAAGTACTCTTCGACCAAACTCGTTTCCAGGAATTAAAACACTCTCGAGAGCTCCAGGGCCCTCTGCGACAAACATTGCCTCAGCGAAGACGAGCTGGCGAACCCGTAGATCGGACACCACATCTGTCGGACGAAGTGCACCGAGATACTCCCATGCTTAGCAATGAGAAACGTGGTCAACAAAAAGGTCGGCCACAATCCAAGGAGAAAGAGCCTGACAATTTAAAAAGTCGTGGTATGAGGGAAAACGTGAATAGAGGATGTAGTGAAGTGCGCTCGGTATAAAATAAGAAAAAGGCCCCAAAAAACAAAAAGAAATCATGAACCCAGCTGGTGGAGATTCGCGGGCGAGAGGGCAATCGGAAATAAAACGACTGAAAAAGAAAAACAAAAAAAAAGAGGAGAGAAAAGTATGAGAAAGGAGAGACATTGAAGTTGGTTTCTTCATTGACCGAGGCACCTACATCGCTGACTTGTTTTTCTTTTACTTTTTTTTACCACCGACGGACAGCCGCTTTTGTCTTTGATCGTGCCATAATTCCGATTCCTTTGAACGTCCCTGTTGACGCAGTGCTATCCTGGATCATCGGTTAATATCCAGATCAACGGTTTGTCTACGAGTTGCAGTAAACTATCTCGGTTACAGCTATGTTTGATTCACTCGAAGTGCTCTCCAGGACCTTTGGCGTCTTCACTAATTATCAAATACAGACTTTTGCTCGGAAAGTTCGAGAGGCGTCTACATTTCTGCGTGGAAAAAAAAAAAAGGGAATTGCCTAGATGAAGAGGCCCTTTGCTCGGTCTTCATGTATCATGATGAGCGTAATTTATCTAGAGACTCAGGAGAAAAATCTATCAGTGCAATGGCTCAATTCAAAGTATCCGGAAGGATCAGCGATTGGGAGATGATTGAGTTTTTGAAAGGGCAGCATCGTGAAGGAAGTGGAGGTTGCAATCGTGATAGTAGGGGGCAAAGATTAGTGGAGGACAGTGGCAGATAATCTGAGTGGGTTTCGGTGATTAAAAGAATAAAAAAGGGACGTCTCGGATCAAAAAAAGGGAGGCAGACAGGCGTTAGGGAGGGAGGATCTCTAAGCGAAAAAAAAAAGGGTCATGAGCGATCTGGACCCGAGACAGGAATATGTGGTTGCCCGGGATTGAAGTTCGAAAAAACCTGGTGCAGCTGCACCCGTATGGGGTAAAAATCCAGGAGATGTGCATTGCCATTGGTCCAATCATCAAGTTTTTTCTGAGGCAAGTGCTGGAGAAGTACATTTGTGAAGCATCGAAGCTTCATTTGGGATTCCCTCAGAGCTGGGCCCGTCCATGCTAGAGACCGTCAATGATTGTTAGACCGTGAAGGGGTTGGTGAGCTCCGGTGAAGGAAGAGTGACGTAACCATTGATGTGTAGTAGAACCAAATGGAGGCTCATTGGGGCGTTCGAGTGCCCGTGCTCCGACCGGTACTGCCGCAGCAATGGACGTGACCTTCACGGCTTCGACCAACGGCGAGGCCGGCAAACGATGGGAGATCCATCAGAGAGCAGAGGGACACTCGCTAAGAGCACCTCTAGTAATATTCGTTGGAGCTGGAGGAAAGAGGTCCTGAGACCGTAATCGCCATTGTCGTCGCTGTGCGAAGATCCGAAGGTTATCAACATAGGGAAATCTACAACAACACCAGTGGGGTGTAACAAAAAGCGGGCGCCAAGGTTACATTCAACTCGATCCTCTACCTCTTGGCGAGCCATGTTGAGGAACTGGTGGATACCTCATCTTTATTGTGTGACAAGAGACTCACTGGAGGATGACCTGCAATCAAGGAAAAGCCACGTGCCACCGCGATTCTTGGGTTGCTTTCACTGGCACAGTTCATTGGAGATACTCAAGAGCACCTCCAAGCAGCCAACACCACCATGGAAGCTAGGACTTCATCCTCTACAATACCTACACGAAAGAGGGGGGGTCGAGGGTTTGTTCCGGCCAGACTTTGCACGCTCAACGTGTGCATGCGTATTCTAACCTCGTCCTACCGTTTCTCACGATGTTCATGCGCTGTCTTCCGATAAGCACAAGGAGCTCGCTGCTTTCTCCTCTCGACCGCCAAGAGAGCTCAAACCTTGGAGCAAGTGACGGTAACTAAAAAAATGACCTGGCAGAGAAGTTCCCGCGGCGGTGCCAAAATGGAAGGGAGATAAATCGGCTAGAGCGGTAGTATCTTTCACAGGTGGGCTGTCTCCATTCGCATCTTTGCCTACCATGAGAAGATATCTCGGCAAGGAGGGGCTCCGGCGATGGAATCCAATCTGAAACTGGGCCACCCTCTTTCTCGTACCAAGCCTGACCAACGGTGCAACTTGCAGCAACTGCTTTGTCTCTTCTCGCGCCACCTGCTACACGAATTCGAGGCAACGAGGAACAAAAGCATGAGACAAGAAAAAAGGGTCTCGATACCGGGGACGTTCAACAGAGGGGAGGTCCATTAAGAAATAATCTGGGACTTCTATCCAAGGGGGACTCCACTTCACCGCCTAATCCTCCCATGCGAAACACGCTGACGGCACGTCATCTTCATCCTGGAAATCTTAATCCCAATCGGAGTCTCTACTCGACTACTTGCTTTTGTGTATCTATTCGCTTACTTGACGTTCTCTCTCGGGGCCCCCAAAGTTTGAGGAGCTTCGAATCTCAGTAGCAGGGCGCTCGGAAGACCACCATTTCGGAAGGGGATGAAAAAGACCCCTACGCTCTTTGCACACCGAGGAATGGGAGCTTCGCCTTCAGACTGATCTTCTGCGCACCACGAGGCCATTCGATGCAGCCGTTCACGCCTCGGGTTATGTCAGGATTCCTTGTATCGGGAGAACTCCATTGGCCAACCATATCAGAGGGAAACGCCTGATTTGCAGAAGATGGATGATGCACTAGATATACTTCTTGACGTATGTGGAAATAAAGAGGGGAGATATGCACGTCCCCAGTCCTTCTGAAATTGGAAAAACTCCAATGGACGGTTTGAAGAGGGCGCAACTTTCCTGTTGGACTAGTTGATGGAAGGACGTAATGGGTATCTCGAAACCAACCCATCAACCTCTCCAGAAAGACGACTTTCTTGCTCCTGATGGAAGGTCTGCAGTGTGAGCTACTCAACAACGATGGACGTGATGATCATAACCGAAGTGTTCTCCGAAGTTGCTGCGGCTGCGAAGGTTCTTAGGTATACCGACAGCGATCTAGTCGATATAGCACGAAGGTTCAGACAAGACTTTGTCCAAAAATAATAGCTATGGATGGTTCTATCATGGAATGGTCCTTAGATTTTTAAGATCCAGAGGTGCCACAGCGTCATCTTTCGCACCTATTTGGCCGATTTCCGGGGCATGCAATGACTTTGGAAGGACTCCTGATCTATGCACTATGACCAAGAAGTCACTTTATAAAAGAGGAGAGGATGGTTCAGGATGGTCTATGACTTGGAGTGCTACTCTTTGGGCACGTCTCCAAGACAGGGAGCACGCTTATCAGATGGTCAAGCATTTGATTTCCAAGGTGGATCTATCCAGGCACCAAGATTGGAAGCCAGAAGAGCCTGACGGCAGTAAAACCGTTGGTCGTGTTGCTTGTGGAATATCATGGCAGATATTGTTTGTCTGCACTGGGTTCATGAGCTGAATCGTCCACTTCAGCTGCACGTTCACGTAGAAAGAGCACAACGAATGAGTCCGCTAGCAGTGACTCATGGTTAGCTGGATGTGAGCATGACGATGACAATGGTGAGAACGTTAAGCTGGAAAGAAGCACGCCACAGAAAGAAGCAGTATGGCAAAGAGGATGCTCTTGGTCCCAAGTTGCATGCCGGGGTCGATGACGCGTTTACCCTGAGTTGAAGTGGCAATCTAATGGCAAAGCGAAGCTGCTGATTTCCTTTCACTCTCATGGTGCCAGACGAGTTGTGCCGAAATGAATAGCCCATCCGTGACTTCACTAGACAATCGCACGAGCAAGCTCGTCCGACAATATCCAAGCAACTCTCGACGAGCATTGCTTTGAGTACCCCCTGATGAACCACGATATTGCCAGAGCTGCACGTACCTTCATCGTCAAGCACGTCGCTGAGTTTCCGGACGTCTACGAGCAAGTCTACCCGGAGCGAAAGGGGATTGCTGAGTCGAAAGCCCAGAGCAATTGTTGAACTGGGAGGACATCCAGAAGATAAGATGCTTGTGGAATATGGCGTGCGAAGTGCTACGATTGGCGCCTTCGCTCCAGGGACCGTCAGAGAAGCCCTCAATGAGTTCATCTTTGATGGTTTCTCCATCTCTTAAGGCTGGAACATCTATTGTAGCACTCACTCCATTCGCAGGAACGTAGAATAGTTCCCGGATCTCGAGAAGTTCAACCATCGCGACGCGACGGCACTGAATCAGTCCTGAAGTCATCCCGATGAACCAGGTAAGTTTCTACTGCCCTATTGAGGCTTAGTCCTTTTTTCGAAAAGGAAGGATGATAGAGCCCCATCGTGTGAGTATTCTATCCTTGATTTGTTAGTATGTTTGCACGGATAGTGTTAGAATGGATACTGGATTTGTGAAAGTGAATTGGTGATAGATATTAATACCCGTTAGCGTGTCTGTTTTGGGCTTTGGGCTTAATAGCAAGTCTGTTGGAGAAAGTTGGGCCCAATAACCTTCAGTGTAATTGTAGAATCGGGCTGGGCTCAAGCCTTGGGCCCAGTCCGAGTAAAATTCAGACCGCGAAGGTTTAAGCCCAGTCCGAAAATAACATAAAGTAAAATAATAATAATAATATTTTTTAAAAAAAATCTGAAGAATTCCCTAAAATTCACAGAAAATGGAAAATGGTTAAGCTTGAATGGGCCAAGCTCATATTTTGGCTTTGAGTCTCGTTTCCTCTTGACATGACGATTTTGTCCCTCATGGGTAAATTGTCTCGAAAAATTCTGAAAAATTCTGAAAAATCTCAAATGTCCACATTCAACTGGTTTGACCTGTTCCCACCTTCTAATCTTTGAAAAATGACCATTTTACCCTTCTGGTCAGTTTGATCAAAATTGTTCTCAATCATCCCAAATTAGTTTTCATGAAATAAAATGGTACCGAAAGGGCGTTAGCGTGATCTAGCGTAACCAAGTCCCCGAACTCATTTTCTCTGGTTTGCAGAAATAAATTAGTTCTCCCGCTAATTTATTTAGGTTTCTAATCGACCTACCAAGAACGATTAGTGGCGACTCTAAATTTTAAAATCATTTAAATAAAAACCAAAGTTGTGATTCGGTAGGGCTTGGGAGGGTCCGTGTTAGGCTAGTTAATCTAATTAACCTGATAATCCGTTAACCTGAAAATTGTTCCAACAAAAGAAAAATTTTTAGGGTCGCGACAACAATAAAACAAAAAATTTTGAAACTTTTTGACCTTGGGCCCCATCTCATTCATTTTTCCCACCTACCCATCAACTCAACTTTTCTCTCTCCTCCTCCCCTCTCTTTTGTCTCACGTCATACCAACCCTCCCCTCCCTCTTTCTTTCTTTGTTTTTTTTTTCTCTTCCCTCTCTCCTCTCTCTCCCTTCCTTTTTCCTTTTTTTTTCCTTCGTGCGAACCGAACTTCCCTTCGAACGCCATTGTTTCTCTGCATCTTCTTCTTCTTCTTCCATTTGTTTTGTGCCGGCCACCATCCAGTCACCACCCCCCCCTCCATCAACCTCGGCCAAGCTCGCCACCGCGTGGTCCTAGCTCTGGTCCGTCGTCCCCGCGAGACGTGAGCTCATCGCGCAAGCCGTTCCTCTCCCACGACCCTAAACCCTTAACCCGTGAGCTCGCCCCAACGCCACTCCACCTCAGCCGCTCACCGCGTCGTGCCTCAGCCTGTCACCGCCCCTAGTTGCTGCATCCAGCCACTGTATTGTGTCGCCCGAGGCTACCACGTGCTCGTCGTCGTCGTCGTCATCGGACGATTTTTGGGTGAGTTAACCCCTAATCTCTAATTAGGTCGTTAATTACGCTTAGGTTAGTTTAGATTAAATTAGTATTAATGTAGTTAGTTAAACCGCGATCGGTTTAGTTTAGTAACTTTGGTTAGGTTTAAGGGTCGCGGTTAGAATAATTAGACTGGTTCGACTTGTTGGATTGTGATTGGTTTATCTAATTGAGGCGGGCCGGGATTATTTAAAATTTAAGTAATTAATTATTCTTTTTGGGTTGATAAATAATAATAATAATTATTCTTGAGTTTATTATTATTATTAATTAATTAATTTGGATGAAATTAATTAATTAATATTTGGTTAATTGATTATGGTGCTTTAATTAACCGCAACTTATTATTATTAAATTAATAATTATTTACGGCGATAGTTGTATAAAAATTTAATTAATTATTTCTTGACTGATTAAAAAATTTAATTAATTATTTTGGGCTGAAAAATAATAATAATAATTATTCTTGGGTTAATTATTATTTTTATTAATTAATTTGGACGAAATTAGTTAATTAATATTTGATTAATTAATTATGGTGTTTTAATTAATCGTGATCCAAATTATTAATTATTATTAAATTGATAATTATTTGCGACGAATTTGTTGGTTAACTTTATTAAATTATCGATGGATGAATATTTGTTGATTTTCTAATTCACGATTAATTATTTATTTATCTGCTTGTTATTGTTGATTTATTCTTGGGTGATTTAATGGATAGTTATGTATGTGACCGTATGCAAAGTTAAAATTTTATATTTGAGCATGAAAAAGAAAACGGCTTTGAGCCGGATTTTGAGCATGACCGTGTGAGCATTTTAATTAAATGCAAAGATAATAATTGGCTTGGTTGTCTAGCATGCTTGTATGGTCACATATTGGATATCGTCGCTCGGGGGTGTCTCGTGGACGACGCCTGATAAGTTCGTTCCATGTCGATCGGAACCACACGACTTATTGGAAGCACGATAGTCTGTGTCGTCAGATTGATCGGATGCCGATCGCAACTTGTGATGGACCGAAGTCCTTACAAGAATGCTTGATATATCTGTGCCGTGTCGATCGGAATAACACGGATTATTGGTTGCCGTCGCCGACGGAGTGGGACGAAGCCCGGTCATGCCGGAAGAGCACCAACTGCCTAGTGTGCTGGGCACCAACTGTCTAGTGTGCCAGGGCCGAGTGCCCATTAATAATTAAAAATTGCATGTTGCATAATGCCTGAGAGTTTGGTATGCGTATTCTGGTTATTGCATTGTGTGGATTAAGACGGGTAAGTTATATGTGATTGACAGTGGGATTGCTTCTGTATTGCCATGCCTACTTAGGTTGCCTAAGTGAATCAATGCCATAATTGGACTTAGGCGTTGACTCAAAGGGATATTTATATCTCACATGCCGTTGATAAATATTTTCAGGTCCATAACTTTGGAGATACGCTGAAGTGGATGACGAGGGTGCCGTAACCCCTCTTTTGGAGTAGATATGAAGTTAACCCTGTCCCGACCCATTGTCTTTTTGCTGGTCTTAGGAAGCCACCTTGAAGTATGGGGTTGTATAGGCTGTAACTTCTGTAGGGTTAACAAATATCTACTAATGAAAATGGTAGTCTTTTGCTGAGTTGGCTATTGTTGTTTGATCTATTGTCCTACTTATCTATCCCTATTATTTTAGCGATTGTTTGGGGAGTTTCGCATTTCGCATGCGTATAATTATAAGATAAAAAAAATAAATGGGTCGATGACGTGCCTGGGACGTCACCCTTTTATGACCCGAGGATGTCACATCCCCCTTTTTGTGGTATCAGAGCAAGGTCAGCCTGATCTACCTAGTCATGGCCTGGAGTGATAAGGTGCGATGAGTTTTGGGATAGATAGTAGGATTAAAACCTTATGCATGTGATTGTTATTTCAATTTTGAATTGTAATTGTAGTATGAAGTTCTTATGCATTTCTTTTGGGCGAGCAGGAGTCCATAAGGTCCTGTAGGATGAGCAACCGTATCTCGAGAGTACCAAGGAGAAGGGTAGCCCGAGAGGATCCTAGGATGGGCGGGATCCTGCAAGCGTTGGAAAGCCTGGAGAATATAGTGGGGCAACAAGTAAGGAACCAAGCTACCGTTATTGAGGCCACCCTGTATGAGGATCCGTTGGCTGGAAACGGGAATGGTAGTCGGCTAATGCACAAGTTTGTAGGGTAGTTTTTGAAGTTGAAGCCGTCGAAATTTTCAGGAACAGGCGACCCTGAAGCTGCTACCACTTGGGTTGAGGAGTTGGAGAAAGCTTTCACCTTGTTGAGGTATTCTGAGGAAGACAAGATGACGCTGGCTGTTTACCAACTACAAAGTAACGCTAGCTCATGCTGGAAAACCACGCAAGGGATGATATTTCCCGAGGGCACGGTCTTCGTGTGGGATGCCTTCGTGGAATCTTTTAATGGCAAGTACTTCTCAGACTGTGCACGAGAACAAAAGTTGGCTGAATTTCTACGCTTTCGCCAGAATCAGATGTCGATGGATCAATACGAGGCGAAATTTGGTGAGTTATTGAAGTACGCGCCAGAGATGGTTGAAGACCTTGTTGATAGGGCGAGAAGGTTTAGAGATGGGCTGAAACCCGAGCTGAAAAGTTTGCTGGTGCCATTGAATCTGAAGGACTATGATGAGCTGTATGAAAGGGCCCAGCTGGTGGAAAGGGATTTGTCTGAAAGGGCAACCGTATCTGGATCGCGGTTTACACCTGCTGCAAGGGATAACTGTAGGCTTGGGAAGGGACGATGGTAGGAGGAAGATATCCCATTCCACGTAATTGAAGGAACGCCATAGGAAAGCCGGCGTATCGACCTAATGACATGTATCGCCGTCGTTTACTATAAACAACGGCTACATCTCATCAACCAAATTCCCATAATAGCGTTCAGGAGGATGAGACACTCTCAAACTCCTCAGAGGCAGTGTGTCTGAAACTCCCATTGAATCAGAGATCGGAGTCTAAATTTGTGGAGTCCTTACCTCTTCATTTCCTTCTTGCAGGACTATCCTGTGGCCTTCGCCCTTTTCTAGGACGAACTGTTTCTCCAGAAAAGTGGTGTGACTATTAACCCAAACTCTTTGGTCAGAATGGAAATAGAAGTAATATCCAAGACTTTCTCTCGGATATCCTATAAAACGACCCTGTTCAGACCTTGCCTTCAATTTGTCTGATTTCAGCTTTTTCACAAAAGCTAGATATGCCCAAATCCTAAGATGATTAAGACTTGGTTTCCTACCATGTCACATCTAATATGGTGTGGTAGGAACAGACTTGGATGGTACTCTATTCAGTATGTATGCGGCTGTCTCTAAGGCATATCCCCAGAGATAGATGGGCAGGTCGGTATAACTCATCATGGATCGCACCATATCTAATAGGGTACGATTCCTTCTTTCTGATATACCATTGTGTTTAGGAATCCCTGGAGGTGTCCATTGGGATAATATGTCATTTTCTTTGAGATAATCCAGGAAATCAGTACTAAGGTATTCTCCTCCTCGATCTAATCGAAGGGCCTTAATACTGTTCCCTGTTTGTTTCTCAACTTCATTTCTGAATTCCTTGAACTTTTCAAAGGATTTAGACTTGTACTTCATCAAGTACAAATATCCATATCTAGAATAGTCATCGGTAAAGGTAATGAAGTATGAGAACCCGTCTCTAGCAGTTTCATTCATAGGTCCACACACATCTGTATGTATTAATCCCAATATATCAATGGCTCTCTCACTTTGACCCATGAAGGGCGATTTGGTCATTTTTCCTTGAAGACAGGCTTCACAGGTTGAGTATGGTTCAAAACCAGATGGATTGATAAATCCATAATTACTCAACTTGTTAATCCTCCCCTCTCCAATATGACCTAATCGGAGGTGCCACAGGTACTTGGGATTAGGATCACTACTTTGGCATTTCTCAATGGCATTAATATTATTGTGCTTATTCGGATTGGTAATCGCATTTCTAGACACATTAATGGTGAAAAGACCATTGGTCAGCTGAGCTGAACCAACAACTTTTCTTTATGAAAGATAGAAAACATATTGTCTGTAAAGGAGAATTCATAATTCTCTCTTATTAGACGGCATACAGATATTATGTTTCGTACAACTCTTTCATAATACAAACAGTTTGATAACACCATTACATGTCCACTAGGCAAAAGTACACGACAAGTCCCTATAGTTATGGCAGCAACTGTTGCTCCATTCGCAAAAGTCAGGACTATCTCATTTTGTCCCAGCATCCGGCTTATTTTCAGATTTTGCAACGACATTCAAATATGTGACGTTGCACCTGAATCTAGAACCCATAAGCTGGATTGTGAACTAACCATAAGATTAGTTTCAATAAGCATAGAGATCATACCTCCACGAGGATGGTCTTTTGCTTAACTTTAAGCTGGCGAGGTACTTCTTACAGTTCCTCTTCCGATGCCCATCGACCCCGCAATAATGACAGGTCCCTTTATCTGTTTTTGGCTTTCGCACAGCTTTCTTGAACTTTTTCTTTTTCTTCGAAGAAGTCTTGCTCTTCGAGGAAGATGGTTCAGTAATGGCCATCACATTTGGCCTTTTGCTGTGTATTTCCTTCTCATATACCACTAACATGCTGTGAAATTCTGCTAGAGTCTTCTGCATGTTATGCATATGGTAGTTCTGTGCAAAACTTGAGAAGGAATCAGGCAAGGACTGGAGGATCAAATCCACAGCGAGCTCATTATCCATAATGAGGTCCAGCCTTGCAAGCTCTTCAATGTGCTAGATTATCTTGAGAACATGATCATTGACGGAGGCACCCTCTGGCATCTTCATGCGATACAGTGCCTTGAATATCTCATATCTGGCGGTCCGACTATTTTCATCGAAGAACTCTTTCAGATGAAGAATAATCGACTTTGCGTTGTCCATGTTCTCATATTTCCTCTGAAATTCATTATTCATGGACGCCAACATGTACGACCTAACCTTTAGGTCGTCCTCTCTCCACTTCTCATAAGTGTCTCGCTCATCTGTGGTCGCACCATCAGGGAGCTTGGTTGGCAAGTCCTTATTTAGCACATATCCGAGCTTCTCCATTTGAGGACAATCCTTAAATTTCGAAGTCAATCATTGAAATTTGGACCAGTCA
Source organism: Psidium friedrichsthalianum (assembly GCA_019149425.1). Lineage (NCBI taxonomy): Eukaryota > Viridiplantae > Streptophyta > Magnoliopsida > Myrtales > Myrtaceae > Psidium > Psidium friedrichsthalianum. The sequence goes on along the minus strand of JAGVVM010014858.1, from coordinate 2,570 downwards.
GGCAGTTCTTGTCCAGAATTGAGGCAATTGGGTTTGTGTTCACCATTTTAACAGAGTATGTCAAAAATCTGGTGCAGAAAATCAGGTCGTTAGGTATTGTCTATCGATTACCTACTATTTCATTTTGGCCTTTAAATGAAATAGGCTCCCACTAAATTTATCGAGTCCCACACTCCTCTAGTGAGAAACGGTAGTCCTCGTTGGGCTAGACTACTAGTGGGGATTGGAGTCCCATCAGTTCATGATCCGCCTCACCTAACAGTTATTGGCGTTCATCATGAACCAGATGAGTGGATTAACCTATCTAGGCATCTCATGCTTATCCCAATCATTATTCGGCCCCTGGATCACGAAGGTCTCACCTAACAGTTATTGACCTTATGATCACAGTTAAGTCTAACCCACCGTCACTTGCAGACATCGAAATACAGACGAATCCTCACCTAACAGTTATTGAAATCACCTGGTCTCAATATCCACAGCATCCAATGCGTTTATGGATTGGTCCTCTGTCATAGACGGCAATTGACCCCCATATATCCATAACGAGTTAATCAACTCACTACGCCAAAGTATCAACTCCACGACGGTGGTAAGCCACGAGTCTAATACCCGTTACAACTTGATATTCAATTAAGGAGATTTTAGTCACATAACAGGTCTCACCTATGTCTATTCATTTCTACCATCCTAGCAGCAAACAGCAGCAGCAGACATATTTTCCAAACAGATAATAACCCGTCCGCCAGAATAGACATCATATTTATATCACACACATATCATGACACATGCTCAAATACATTAAAAGAGCAATAAAACATTAATTCACAGCAATTTGTGATATTCGATATTATAATCGGAAGAACAGAGCCAGAAACGTGTCCAAATGACCCAGAATGCCCAAATCCACCACAGTTCGCAGCCAAAGGTAGTAAGTTTTGGTTAGAGGCCCGTTTCAGAGTGCTCGACTAAATTTGAGCTCATTCCGAGTCGTTCGAATATTTTCGATCAAATTGATTCGGTTTGTCTTTTGCAAAACTTAAACAATTTAATTTTGCAAAATTACTGTGCATGCCCTGGTTAAAGGTGGTGGCCGCCTTTGACCATTGACTTTGACTTGGTCAAAGTGGTAGCCGCCTTTGCCAATTGACTCGTCAAAGGCTGTGGAACCGCTATTGACCTTCACGGCCTTTGGCGTTTCAGCCTTTGCCGCGAACCATAGGCAGTCCTACCGCTCGTCGAGCTCGTCCAACGATCCTCGAGACCCCTATGTCAAGTCTAGACATGCATGGGGTTGGTTCGTGAAGTTTCGAAACCAATTTCGAAGACCCGACGACGATATTCCAAGTATCGTCAAAAACTGAATCAAACCAGTATACGGGAGTTCTAAGCGTGGCTCTGATACCACTTGTTGGGTTTTTCGCAGTCCCGGGCGCTCGTTAAATACATGAAAACATGTCATATGCGCAGCGGAAGAAAATAAATTCAAACGGCGCCCTAGATCATCTTAGAAATCCTCGTATACTTAAATCGAAAATCAAATTTTCTAAAGCTAGTTTGGAAACGTACCTGGATAACAGAGGTTGGATGCGGCTCTGCTTCTTTGTCCTCGAGCCCAGGAAGTGTCGGGCCTCTAGTTCAGGCACGCCCCGACACCTGTACGACCTTGACGACGGAAATTCGGAGAAACGGCCTCTGGATTATGCTAGAAATCCTCGCGGCGTCTCAATCCGAACCTTTCGTTTTCCACCAATTGAAACACAAACTTTGTGTTTCTGAATCAGTCGATTCTCGAGCTCATTTTTCTCACGAAATTTGGCACATATATATGTGTTTCTCTCAAGTGTCTAACCCTTTGGTTTGAGGCCTCTCACCTCTATTTATAGAGGGGTGAGAGATGAGAGAGAAAGAGGGGATGTGCGGTTTAAACCGCCCCTCTAGAAGTCCCCCCACGTGGCGGCCAATGGGAGACCGCCACGTGGGCTGCCAGCTGGCCCACGGGCTAGCTGGCTACTGGTCAAAGCGGTCAAACCAGCTTTGACCAGCCACGTGGCACCGCCCCAATGGGCGGGGTCAAAGGCGGCAATTTTGCCGCCTTTGACCAGCCCATCGGCCGGTCAATTGGGCGGCCCAAACGGCGTCGTTTTGGGCGTCGTTCTTCGTCCACGAGCTCTAGACATTCTAGGCTCGATGCCCTTCGAATTTCGCGATCAAATCACGTCGTTTAACTTGCCAACGTCTCTGTCAAACGGATGGAAAAATCCTATCCTGCTTTTTGACATTTTCTAGAGGATAACCTTTCTTATCTCTCATGGATAACAAGTCTTATCCAACGATGGCGCAGGCATGATGTAACTATTACATCATCCATGACATCATTCTGATGTCATGTCTGTGTCATCTATTTCGTCTTTTAGTGAGCATTAGTAAAGGGAAACGAATCCAATCCGTTTCAACCCCTTTTGACTATCCAAATAGTCCTATCGCATTCTTGCGAGCCCGTTTTTGTCATGGACGTCGCCAGATGTCGGTTAAGGTGTGTGACATCCCTAGGTTCACCTCAACAAAAA
>JAGVVM010014856.1:0-11147 GCA_019149425.1 Psidium friedrichsthalianum | reverse complement strand
GGAACAATTCTCACAACAATTGTCACAGAAAGATGAACAAATCAGATCTCTACAATCTCAGACGCAATTGATATTGCGACACCTCAACCTCAATCAAAATCATGTTCCTCCGTACCTCCCACTAATGAAATAGGTGATGGGCACAATGCTGAGTGACACAATGATGATGAGATTGCTGCTGATGATGATGATTTTGTCAGTCGTTTCATTAATTAAACGGTAAAGGACTTGGTTATGATTAAGCATATATGTATATGTTTGTTATGGTTGCTTAATAATATATGGCTGATTACATTTCTGAAGGAGATATATGCGGGGGGGAGGAGCTTCTAGCTTGGTGCCTCGAGAGTTATTCCATATAGAAAGGTACAAATTGCAATCTTTTTATGCTCCTTGTGCTTACGGTAATTGTTTTGTCTCTCTTTTTCAATCGAGTTCCTTTTTTCCCAATTATGATCCTTATGCTTACGGTGATTGTGTTGGAAGCCAGTCAAAATTTTACCTTGGCAATGTTGGAAATGGAGCTGCTATGAAACTTGTTAACATGATCATGGGAAGGTGCTGCAGATTTTTTTCTTCTCCTATTTCATCTATTTCATAAATGATTTGCTGATCATTGTAAATGAGAATAATCCATATGTATAAATACATTATTGACTTCTTCAAGAATTTTACATTTTTCTTTGAGTTAATGGTTTCCTTCTCCTCTATGAAATTTGAAAGCAAGTGAAGACCAACAAAGCACTGGTTTTTATGTTTTTGTGAAGAAAGACTTTCAGAGGAGAGCATTCAATAGTTTAAGTTGGCATTATTATCTTGTGATGAAAAAGCTCGAGTTCTTAAGGGGTTTCCATCATCTTGATGTATAATTTCAGTCTTTTTTTTTCTGCAAAGTTTCCAAGGTTTGAAATATCCTCTCCTGGTAAAACGGCTAGCTTGTATGGTTATATCGGCGCAACATCCAGCGACTGCCTTGACATACTTCAACTTGCTTATTTGTCTCCTGAGATGATATCTGAGGTGAGAACCTTGTGGCTGACTTCTTTTATTCTGAAATTTCAATTCTGATGGATGTGGTTTATTATAAAAGTTTTATTAAACTGCTGTAATGTTTCCTCTTCCGCACTGATTTTTCTTATTGTGCTAAAGAATGTTTGAGACTAAATTCGAAGGACCAGAGCCTTTTATCATATGTTTACCTGTCTCCTTTAATGAAAAGCCTCAGCCCTTAACGACTGAATGCTCCTCCTTAAATTTTTTGGTGCCGTTGGTTCTCAAGAAGGCTATGTGCAGCGCTACCTTTTCCATGTAAAGCATAATGTGCTTTCCTTTACGAATTTGTAAGGTAAAAGCTTGAAACTTTTAAAAACCAATTTTAGAAATTGTCTTCATCATTTGAAAAAAGATTTTATATGTTAACAATTAGCAGGAATCTTGTTGGACTTCCTTTGACCTTCCGAATTAATGTGATTAGATGGAGGAAGGGTTCAGATTCCTGAAGTGTGCCTTCGCAGATGCTCATGTGAAGGACGAGCAGATAGCAGGTATCCTTAACGCAGCAATAATTTTCATTTTTCCTTGTTTGTTTTGTATCTTGCCCTTTGTCATTCTTATGAGAATGATCGTCTTTGACATTTCTAGTTCTGACTAAGCAATGGTACACTACCTTGCTTGCACGGATTCGTATCAATGCATTTCGTGTAGAGGTGGTTGGAGGATCGTTCGAGGATTTGCTTTCAATGGCCACGGCATCTGTAGAAGCTGAAGCTGCTGTTGGAAATGCGGTTTACATGCTTCCTTCCTTCATTCTACAATCATGACTGTGGTACTTCCCTGCCCCTATTCCTGGTAATTGTTGCAAACGAGTTCCTAACAGAACCCGGCTTGTTTGCTCGATGCAGGCCGGACGAGATCTTAAATACATGAGTTTGTCAATGAGTGGGTGCTTTTGCTTGGGTGCTCTGTTGCTCTCGGTAGGGGTCTGGAGCTTACTTTCCTACTATGAAATTTTATGATGTCTTTCAGTTTTTCTTTTTGTCTGATTGCCCTAACATTGCTCGCTACTTTTTGTTGTAGCTCTTGTGCAACAAAGGATTTGGATTGCCAGGTTGCTGTTGTGCACTTGTAGGATTTCAATGGGTATGGCTAAATTCTTGCTCCTTGGCTTCTCATTCTTGCATTAGTCCTTTGGAGACTGAATTTTTCATGTGGGACATGTATTTTTTGGATTCGGCTTATTCGTGTGATAATGTCAGGCCCGACTTTTCCTCGCTCTCCACCGCCTGCTATCTTCAGATGACGTACTTCATGACAATGATTCAGTCCAATCCAGGCCGAGCCACTTGGGAGCTACGTAGCTTCACATCCATGTCTAATTCGTGCCATCAACAGATGAGCGACCACGAAGCAGGAAGAAGTCATTGAATTGAGCTAATGAAATTTCCGAAGGAGAGAATTTTGTACACAGATGAGAATTGCCGTGAATCTGTTCATGGTACGTTGGACAAATTGTTAAAAGTTTGATTGTTTCCAACATTTGATTAGACATGTCAAAATAGTTCATAGATCCATTTCTTATTGGATATTTGATGAGCTGATTTGTTTATATTGGTTGGTTATATTCAGTAAATAGGTCATAAATTGATTTAAAATGGTTAGAGCCAAAATAATATGGGTCTTAATAGTAGAGCTATCAAATGAGTGAGTCGGGTTGAATATGGTGCGATATACACTTCTCAGGTTTTGATATTTATATATTTATGCATGTTTTCTGTGGAGAAAAGATAAAATTGTGGTTGGGCAAGTATAACGACAATCGTCGCTCATTTTATCGCCCCTTCGATGCAACTTTCGTGGCAAACGCCATTGCTAGCCTTCGTCTCTTTTGACCCAAAAAAAAAAACGGTCGTCGCTAATTTAGCGACTAAGGATTTTTTTGGTAGCAAAATTCGTTGCTAATTAGCGACGAAAGACCAAAATTTCATCGTTACTATTTTCGTCGCAAAGTTCGTGGCAAATGCCGTTACTGAAAATTCGTCACTAATTAGCAACGATTTTTGCCACAAATAGTGTTCGTCGCAAATTAGGAACGAATCCATTTTCGTCGCAAACTTCGTAGCAAATGTCGTTGTTAAAATTTTGTCGCTAATTAGCAACGAATTTTGCCACAAATAATATTCGTCGTAAATTAGCAACAAATCAATTTTCGTCGCAACTTCGTGGTAAATTTCGTCGCCAAATCTTCGTCGCTAATTAGTGACGAATTTCCTACGAATATGTTTCGTCGCAAATTAGCGACGAATTTTGCCGCAAAAAAATTTCGTCGCAATTTAGAGATTAGCCACGAATTGTTGTCATCGCAAAATTCGTCGCAAATAAATTTAGCGACGAATTTTCCCACGAATTTCTTTCGTCGTAAATTAGCGACGAATTTTGCCGCAAAAAATTTCGTCGCAATATTGAGATTAGCCACGAATATGTTGTCATCGCAAAATTCGTCGCAAATAAATTTAGCGACGAATTTTCCCACGAATTTGTTTCGTCGTAAATTAGTGACGAATTTTGCCGCAAAAAAATTTCGTCGCAATTTAGCGACGAAATTTGAAATTTTTCGTCGCTAAGTTTTGCGACGCCTAATTAGCGACGAATATATTTTCGTCGCAAAATTCGTCGCAAATTAATTTAGCGACGAATTTTTATCAAAAATTCGTCGCTAATTCCGTTGCTAAAACCTGGTTTTTTGTAGTGTGACCTCACGAAATTTAAACTGGTATACTTGTGATAATTTTACCTCAAATTAATGTTTGACCACAAAAAAAAGCCTAAACTAGTACAGCTATGACAAATTTACCAAAAATTAAAGGTTAGTGACAACTACTCAAACTAATTTTTTGACCACAAAAATCTCAAACTGATATATCTGTGACAATTTATCCTCTGTTATTTTTTTGTTAGATTAATATCTAAAAAATCATAAACTAGTACACTTATGACAAATATAGGGCAAAAGCCTCAAACCAATATGCAAGTCCATTGCCACATGTTATCAAACTCAGCAATTTGACGATAAAATTTAACGAAAAATAATTGGTGGTAAATTTGTCATAGGTATACCAATTTGTTATTCTTGATGATCAATAAATTAGTTTAGAGTAAATTTATCATAAGTATATCTATTTAAAATTTTTAGTGATATTAACTCTTTAAAAAACCCCGCATTTTGTAAGGCCAGATGAGATTAATTTGACAAAGTCAAAATTCCTTAGTTTGGAGACAATGTTGAGTGGATTGAGTAGCACGCATCTATGAAAAAAAATCATAGGTAAATCTCAAGATATCAAGTTGCCGCACAGATTACCCTCGACAACATGCTGCAATGCCAGCCCCTTTGCGATCATGACTCCTACGATATCCTCTCGTGAGTCAATCGGACCCAATAAATAAAATGGAACTCTTGCCTTTTGATTCATTTGACTCAAAAATTAAATTTTTGGACATGCATTTGCGTTTCAAAAGAGAAACAAATGAATTGAGTTTCGATAAAGTGGGGCCACAAATTCCTCCTTTTGTTTTTTTTTTTGTGATGATTCATGGACCATCACCGAAAACTTGCCAGCTCAAAGCATTATCGTTTCATAATTCACATCATTTCTCCCAAGGGGCATCTGCATAAACTCTTCTTTATTTGCAAAATCAAGAAGACAAAGATACTAGTATTATTCCACAAAACCAAACTCAGATTTGGAAAATGCACAGCATACAGCACAGGATCGAGAGAGATTTGATTCGCCCATCTCGTTCTCCTGGCTCGAGTCGAACAACTTATTGATCATCCCCGGACATCGGTCATCATGGATAAATGTGTGGACAGCTAGGAACTTTACGATCCCGCTTCCGAAGTATTGGGATTGACGGATCGAGCTCTGTAAGCTCCCCTTTCGACGGTTATTCGCTTTTCGATATGCAATCATTCAAAAGCAAATAGCTTATCAATAAACTTGCCGGTACCATCAATGGAACTCTATACTACACGGGCTATCGGAAAAATTCATTCATATTCTAATTCGTAGGTCACACAATGCTATCCCAGAAAACGAGAGAAAAAAAACAATGTGACATGCCCAGAAAACACGCTCAAACTCAGATTCGTTGTCTCTTTATTTGATTTCAGTATGTTTAAGTCAAATTCTCAAGACCCAAGGACACACAACTTGTTACATTAACTGTTTTTTCATCTTCAAGAACAAACAATCAAGATATGTCACCACCAAACCCTGTTCATCTCTCCATGTGCATAGCCCATCAACATCACAAAGTAATCTCTTCAAAGAAGCAGAAAAAAAAAGAAAGAGAACTGCGAACAGAGAATGATTGAGGTGAGCTTCCCACTTTCAGCTCCTGCACCTTGAGATGCTGCTGCAGCCGCGGGAGTACGGGTTGGAGGAAGCCCCCGGCTTGCAGTTGTAGTAGGAAGCACCGCGGCGGGAGCACGGCACGGTGTTCCGCTGCAGCGCGCCGTAGCTGATGTACTTGCTCGTCGCCAAGATGCGCCGGTTCGACTCGGAGTCCATGGCGAACTCTTCCTCCTCGGACAGGCACTCGGCGAGAGAGCCCCGTGCACCGCGATCTGACGGCGGGTACAAACCGAGGCTCATTCGGTCAGCCTCGCCGGATTGAGCGGCGGCGACGGAGAGGGCGGCGACGGCCATCAGGATTGCACAGATCATCAAGGATTTGAGACTCGCCATTGTATTCTGATTCTTCTCTTTGGATTGAGAGAGAGAGACAGAGACAGAGACAGAGGGTCTGAGTTGATGATCAATGATGATGATTGAGAGAGGCGACCGAGTTGGAGATTTATAGGAAGATGGCCGGGTGAGTCCTGACATGGGGTTTTGGCTGTTAATTACGTTATTGCCTGTTTTGGTTCTAGTGCTATGACCTGACAACCACCAATTCGGGTTGACTTGTCAGGGAAACAAAAAAGGACAAAAGGACTGACGTCAACTGCTGTTCCATTGGATGAAATTATGGGTGAATCACGTTATCATAATTTTATTTTCTTATATTCTTTTTTATGAATTTTGACACTCCATATGAAAAATGAGATAGGATTGTGCTTGTTGGACGGCACCGTTATATTTGGGACGCGAATAATAACGTTTTATTTCTGAAATTAATTTATGCACTACTTTTAAATTATGGACGAGTTTTTGAGCAAATAAACGTATTTGATAACGATACAAAATTTTATTTTCACAAATAAAAATTCGTTTGATAACATCATAAATTTTTTTGGGTTGACAGTGGCCGGCGAATTGACGACCATGGGTTGGCAAACCGGCGATTTGTGACCATAGGCGATTAGCGGACGACGAACTGGCGACCAGCGGAAGGCGAACAAATGGACGATGGACGGGTGGCTAGCGATTGGCGGACCGGGACGGGACCGGGACTCGAGAGAGACGGCGATCGACGAACAGCAGATCGGCCGCTAGCGACTAGTGGTCGGCGGATCGACGAACATCGGACCGACAAATAGGACGCGAGAGAGAATGCGTGATCGATGAGAAGAATCCTTCACATCTTGAGCGATCCGTTTTATCTTGTCTATTCAAAGATAGTTTGTGGGCAAAAATAAAAATGAAGTTTCTCCGTCGCAAAAGAAGAAGAAAACTTATTATGAACGTAAGATTTGGAATTGCGTCATTATCAGGAGTTCGTAATAAGCTTGCTTTCCCACCAGCAAAAATATCACGGAGCTCTAGGGAAAAGGGTCAAAACCTGAGGCCAATAGCAGCAAATTTTAAAAAATAGATCGTGCCAATCACGTAGTGAAAGTGGGGAACCACATCGATCAATCAATAACTTGGTGGGGACCACTTGAATTTTCTCTTTCGTCTCAGTATATTTTAAAAAATGGCCAATTCCCTTAAAAAACTGTCAATTTCAATTCTGACAAAAAAAAAAATATCAATTCCAATTAAGGTGGCACAACCACGAAAAAGAATGTTTGCGACGTGGTTATATAGTTCTTTGAGATTAGATTGTTCTCTTCTCCTGATTTAAATTTACGAAGTTTTTGGAGGTTTTATCTTTTTGAACTATCAATTTCAATTAAGGTGGCACAGCCACCGAAGAGAATGTTTGTGACGTGACTATATAATTCATTGGAGATTATGCCTCTTTTCTCTCCTGATCTAGATTTACAAGGTTTTGGCAATTTTACTCTTCCGAATAGATATAGAATTGATTTAGAAGTTCCTTTCAGGTATTTGATCCGTATTCTTTCAATATTTTGATGTTGGTGTCTTTCACAGCAATGGTAATGAGAAGGTTGAACCTAGACACACATCACAAGCCATTGTAAATAAAATGAGAAATCTCGATGTGTGTTTATCACTGGATAATCGACCACCAAATATTTACAGTGACAAATCTATTTTTGAAGGACAAGAGTTTGCCTTTAGCTATAGATTGTGCTTTATTATTTGTGCCTTTTGGTTTGTTCCACAGTTATTTAGGATCTATTAGGCTGAAATCCTTCTATGCACCTCTACAACCTGCGAATATTATTCTAATATATGAATGACATCTTTATTTCGATTTGAAAAATAAGGTCGCAATTTCTAATTTCGAATATTTTTTATCTCATAAAAGTACATTAATATAGCGTTAGTACCTAAATTTGGCCCGTCAAGTTTTTGTCCAAAGATGCTGTTAAAGATCCAACGCGTCATTTGACATGAAATTACGCGCGACATAAGTCGAAGCGAAACGCATCTCCGGCGGAGCATCGAGACCGGTACATAATCAAATGTCCTTCCGGTGATGATCATGATAAGCAGGCCAAGATTTCTTCTCCTTCTCCTTCTTCCTTGTTCGTTTGCAATTTTCCATGTCGGGGCCACAAAGCGACGTGCACGAAGCCGTTATGAGGTTTAGGGGCAGGCGGCCGATCAATCAGAGATTGTAGAGCGGCGCTTGCGCGTTCTTAAACCCAAAAACAGCTGTTCGATGATGTAAATCCCATGCTTGACTTCATATAAATATTTTGGCCCCCTTTGAGCCTTGTTGCCATTCAAAAATCTCCCGTCGGCATCAAGAAATCAAACTAGAAAGCGACGGACATTCCTCGCCAAACTGCTACCTGTGCCAGCTCCTTGTCTTTGAAAACCCGGGAATCTATCGATCTGGTTAGAACTCGATATCATACTGCCATTTGACCCGATTATGAGCTCGAGTCTTAGCAAACTTAGCCCCCCAAGTCTCCCCGGTAGCTATGCGATGCCGTATGGTCACAGCGCATTGACCTTTGCATATAATGGGTCAGAAGACTTTCTGGGTCCAGCTGCTTGCAAGGACATCCTGGCATGTCAAGCATCGATCTCAGAGATCATGCTTGGCAGGATGCAAGATGGTGATCGTGACCTGCAAGTCCCACCTTGAAATTTTCCATTGATCTGTCTGATCTGCAGGCTTTCATGGCCCAACCATTTACAATCCAATCACATACGCCAGACGCGCCGAGTACCATTTGCAAGTAAAGCAACTAAACCAAGGAAGGCTACGTTAACGAGTGTTTACTTGTCGAACTTATCGATCGAGAACTCATCATATCGTCACCAGACAGGTCGGGCGTATCGAAAATGGCAAACTTTAGTTATTTGGTTGCTTAAGCAGTAGTTGCACGGGGACTCTCTGACGGATGATATCGGAAGAGATAGTCGCTTGGCTGTGATGCATTTATGGCTTGGAGGATAAGAGTCTGCATCTGGCAGTGGTCCTCTGGCCGCACATTGACTTTCCTGGAAACCCCCCTCCTTCCGGGGAAGAATGAAGGAGTGCGAAGCTCTTTTGCTTAGCCTCGATGGAAGAACAAGTCCTCAATACGAATGCTCTAACATTCTGCAGCCATCTTGCTACAAAAATAGTTGAGAAGCAATTGAGGATTCTAGGAAAATCCATCCTCCACTTTAGTTAGGCCTAGAGCTCCTTTGCCACTTCTTGAAGAGCAAATGAAAGATCCGGTTTCAAGACTGTTCCAAAGTAGAACTGGTGAAAGATTCGACCAGAAAAAGGTAGGGTTGATCAAGGGTTTTGTTCGAATACCGCACTTTATCGTCGATAAACAGCTGATTGCTGGCAAGAAATTGGGGCAAATCGAAGCCTGAAAGCTGTAAATGTGCACTTAAAGAAGGGATTCCCCGTGAAGAACCGTAGCCCGGCTTTTCTTGGAACTCACTATCCACGGTCGCACAGCTTCCAAATTTCCATGTTCTACTACCGAAGCACCAGCATGAATCAGGCCTTTCCACGACAGGAACCTCCGAACCAAATCCCGGCATCAAATGAACCTCTTAATTGATTGGACCTTGTCGATCCCGCGCTAGGTTAATCGCGACCATTCATCACGAGGGCCTGCACATGTCATGAAGTCCGACGTGCTGTAACGGTAGCTGGCTGTGGAACATGGACCGTGGACCACAGACCCCGGCTCGGTTCGATCGCGCAAGTACTCCCCAGTGTTGAAGAGACGAATAGTTCAATAATCCAAATGGTGAATTACCTGAATATTCTCTATCTTCGTGCCGTCGAGACACGAGAGCTGGACACTTTGCGGATGGTCGTCGCCCACAAATGCAACAGGCGTGTCCGACGGCAGAAGAATCAGACCGCGATGCTTATATTGGCAAATGTGCTCGAAGCTCGAACGACCCCCATGCAGCACATTTACATGAATCTGTAGCATTCGAGATGCGCTAAGATTCAGATATTTCCTAGAGAATTGGAACGTGAAATGGAGAAAGCACGAACTTCGGACCTCCCGCGGTCAGATGGTGGCGACCGGCGAGCACGGAGAGGCCAAATCTCTTTGTCGTCGTGTGCGCGTCGAGGAACAGTCTCGAAAACAACGACCTTTTTTTTTTTTCTTCTGCAAATTCCTGGTACGAAGCTCATCTGCTAATCGGCCGGCCCGCCCGTGATTTTGGGCCATGTAATGAGCGATGAGGCTCATCTTTTTATAACCACAAGTCAGTTATGTATCCAACTCATTCTATGTGGTCTAGAGGTGAGCAAATCGGATCGAGAGGATCGATCAATTTTTTTTTTAATTTTTTAAAAGTAACCTAATATTTACTTGTTAAAAAAGTCTCATGGTGCAATAGCCATCACTAAATCCAAACTACAAAAGGTTCCAACCAAAGTCCTAATGGTTTGATGCAATGCAAAGGAAATATTTTCTTCAAGAGAATGATCGATGAAAAAGTAATTATGGTGCATTTTTTTTGTACATGTTACCGGTCCAATAAAACCTCCCGGGACCGGATCGAACTGATGGTCCCGGTTCCCAATTGCGGCAAATTGAAAACCGGGACCACCGATTCGGTTCCTGATTCTTAAGGGGAACCGGACCAGATCGGGAACCGATCATCTCTAATGTGGTCTACATGAAATTCCAATAATAAAGTTACTCGTACCTTCTCTTAACGAATAATGTACTAGCACCCTTCTCTTATCTTCATTTGCCAAGATTCCGTTTGCTTTGCAAAAAAATAATCGCTTATATCACTTAAAGTAATTAGTTAATGAAAAAAAAATTTCATTGTCAACAGCAATTTAAGTCTAAATATTTATTCATTTCTATAAGCAAGCAGACAATCATTTTTAGAATTTTTTTTTCATACATGGGCCTAAATATGCGAAACATCTCAACATAAAACGAGTAATTTTCATTTTTCGGTCAAGCATAAAACAATTTATTTTTTGGGTCAGACATAAAACAACCAATAACAAGCTGATGGACCCAAAAAAAAAAAAAAACAAGGTGATAAATCACAATTAATTAGCGGAGCGGCTACCATCTATACGACGTCGCTTGCTTGAGAGAAACGCAGCCTGAGCGAGGGCTTTTTGGTCCGTCATGGAGAACCTAGGGTTTCGCCGTGGCATATATAAACAAGCACGAGTCGCCATTCCTCCGCCATCACTCGCCTGAGCCATTGCGCCGTCGTCCTGCTCACCGTTGGCCTCTCTCTTTCCTTTCGGTACCCTCTCTCTCTTCTCCGCGATAGCGGTGCTCTACCTGTTGACGTGTTATGGACTGCATTCTGCATTGATTCGTCAAAACGGCGACTTCGATTTGT
>JAGVVM010014853.1:0-22626 GCA_019149425.1 Psidium friedrichsthalianum | reverse complement strand
TTTTTAAAAAAGCCATGGATCATGCCACCATCCTCCCGTCGCATCTTCCTCTCTTCTACACACCACTCTTTTCTCCGCTCTCTCTTCCTCTCCCCATCGCCGTCCTCTTCTTCTTCCTTCTGCCTTCGCCGCCACGTCGACGCGCCTTCGACGTTCGCCCCATCTCCTTCGACGATTGGCTACCGGCACCTCTCGGCCGACGGCAACCTCGTCCTGCTCCGCCGCCGGCGAGGCAGTCCGCATCCCTCCTCGACCGCTCACTGGTGCCGCATCTCTCCTCCTGTGTTGTGAAAAGTCCCTAGGCGGACATGCGCAGCCGCATCGTCAAATGGCGTTAAATTGTTATCTGCCCCTGATCATCCGACGATCTCGGTGACCTTGCCTAGAATAATAAATTTCATCGTCTTCTTCCCTTTTCTTTCGGTTTGTAGGTATTTTTCCTTATTTTTTAATGTTCACAGGAGCCTGTCATTCTTTCCGATAATGTATCAACAGGATTCTTCAGCGCGATGATTCAAGCTGGCCCCCCACCCCCCCATCCTCCCCTTCTCTCGGACTACACCGCCGGCCGTCGGGGCTCGACTTTGTACGTAAGTCTTTTAACCATCTATTTGTTCCCCGATGGATGAATCCGGGAATTTGGGGAGCGAGTGGACGGGCAGGAACTAAAAATTCAGAAAAGCCGTTCGTCCAAATGCTAAAGAAACAATGAAGCGCTGTCATCAAAATGGAAATAAATCTCCTCCTTCTCTGAATTATCCTCGTCCATTATTATTAATAGGGGCCAATTAATCAAGGAAATAACGCCTTCTTGATTACGACACGCGCCGCGTTCTTTTACGTGTGTTTGATACTGATTGACGATCGCGTGTTGTGTCGGGTTAGTGCCAGACGTCGAACGGCTGACTCGTATCGAGAAGACGCCACGACGAGCTTGGACATAGAGTTTTTTTCGTGTTGTTGTCAACATAAGAGGCAAGCCCATGGAGTTTTCAGACAAACGTTACATGCCAGCCGAACGGAAGCCACGAGATCGCGGGGAGCGCGAAGAGAAGATAACCAGGGTTCGATCCCACGAGGAACACCATCCGTTACAGCACCTCGTACCGCCAACTAAGATCATGGAGTATCTCACTCTTTTTATCTGCAATTTTGAAAATAAACTTATTTGTATGGAACTTGTTTCTCTTTTTTGTCTCTTTATTCGTGTTTGTTTTGCTCTCCTTGTTTTCTTTGCGTGCTCAAATTGTGGGTCCAACGGCGAGGCTTTTCAACGTTTAAAGGTCACGTCAGAAAATTTTCTTTTTTGAAAAGGACATCGTCGCGTTGTCTTTTATAAGCGACAGTGCTCAAGTTGTTCATGGCTCAGCGAAAAAGATGGAATTATTGACCATTAAGGAAGATGGGCCCCAAGAATTTTTCTGTAACAATCTCATAGCTTTGCTTAGGCTTCCTAGAGAAAGCCGCCTGGCCTAGTTTTCCATAAATTCCATTGCCAGAAACTCGGTGTCCTAACTTTCTGCGCTGTGCCTGAAATTGTTCCACAATCATGAAATTTCCCTTCGGCTGGCAAAGTAAAACTACACGTTCATATAGAAGTTCATGCTTTTTTTTTATGCACCATTCCTATGGTTTCACGCCCCCAAAAGATATAACACTATCATCTTCCCTAATCAATAGAATTATCTCGGCTATAATCGTCATTAATGGCTAACTTTTGGTTGCCTTTAACTTTTCTCTTTTTTTTCACAGATTTTAATGTGCGTATTGATAGCTGCCCATTTTTTAGAGAGATAGCGGAGACCATAGTGGAGGCGATGGGTTGGTCTGGTGACTTCCCATCGAAAGCCCATTGCTCCCTCTATGCACCATTTTGGACGCCTCCGACTGGGCGACCTCCGGTGGCCGATACAAAGTCAATACAAGTACGCCCCGTTCGTGTCTGAGTTCAAGGACCTCGTCCTCGAGGGCTGCCGGGCCGACCCGATCCGGGAAGCCCCGGGCCGAGGGATGCCGGGAGAAGGACGCCCAGCTCGAAGCCAGGGGCTTCGCCACCGTCACGCCAGCCCAGCGTCGCAGCATGCGCTGGTTCCGCGAGCGGTAATGTACTACTCCTACTGATACGACACGCTTGCGGTACCCCGGTCCCGCCACCAGAGTGCGTAATCGTTCCATCGAGAAGGCGCGATTCAAGAACACAGCAGGCTCAAGTTCGGCGGCAGCCACAAGCGCCGGTCGAGGCGGAGGGAGCGGATCCCAGTCGGGTCGGTCTCGTATATCAGGCCCTCTATGTGATGGGCATACATACGTAAATGGCTTCTCTTCTTTTTGAAAGTTTTGTTGAAATAATTGAGGGAGCGATGTAATTTGGAGATCAGTGCATATATTCTTTTCATTCTTTGTGTGGATATGAGTACGTCAGCATTGATCAATTTTCTATACAGATTTTGATTTGCCTCTAATTGGGTGATATTGGTTCCGCTATGGCTGTTCTCTAGCTAAATTAATTGGGATCAATATCGAACATTCATGCACTTGTACAAGGACCATACGTTACATGTTCTTTCCTTCTAGGAAAGGCATAGTTGCGCTCAGATCACATATCCCGAAGTGAGACCATACAATACGGTCGACATTTCCATTGTATCGTTCGATCAATTCAATTTGATATCTATCTCGTAAACTTCGATGACAGCGGAAAGAGTGTCTGGGGCGACATTTGAATGTGTCTGTCTGCAGGGGGACATGTAATAGATTCAATCAAGCAAAGAGCAACATAGTGCAACATGAAAGAGTGAAATGGAAATGGCTGCTAATATGAATGCTGGCAACCCCTCTAAAGACCTACTTAAAAGTTCGAACCCTAAGTGAAAATAACTACGCCAAGTAACTTCCATGTAGCATCGTCACTTGAACTACTACCACAGCTGAAAGGGTCCTCCAATTTGATTGTTACACTGCTGGAGGCTTGATCGACACCCAGAGGAAGAGAAATGGTAATGGCTATGAGCCCTGACCAGACGTACACGATCGTCCGGCGTCTCCTCGCTTCCCCATCAGCCCCTTGGCGAAAGGATAGAGATAGCGAGGACCCGAAGCTGAAGAACAACCCCTCCCATCAGTCGGCTCCACAGAGGTATGACGCTGTATATCGTCCGGCAGACCCCACCGCGATCGCGATCAGTTGGTCATCATGATCGTGATCGGAAGTATCATCAGCGACGTCCATTTAAATAAGTAGAGCTCCGACAAGTCATCGTCGTTGCTCGCCGGCTGATTTTCGACGTCAGGGTGAAGAGATCTCGATCCCAGCTATCACCTTCAACAATCCTTGTATCACAGCAGCAAGATGAGCACTCGTCCCTCCGATCAACCAGAATGCTCGTTTCTCCACCATTCTTCCAATTCGATCCCAGACCATTTGATCTCGAGCATTGCCAGGATGCTGAGGCGTTAAAGTGATTGCTAGGAGATAAGTCAGAAAAGAACATCAAGGGACTGAACAATGAACTGACCAGAGAAGAGGGATAATGCTGGAAGAAAGCAATAGACAACTAGGAAAATGGAAGTGAAAGGGTAGATTCGACGTTCAAATAAGCAATCCTTTGCAAAAACTTCATCCTCCTGGTGGCTAGAAGCGCATTGTTACGAGAGAAGAAGATTTCCACAGAGCCGGTAGCCATCGAAGAACTGGTGGAGCCGATCGAGTGAGATTAATAGGCGCAGTCCCACGGAAAGCATCCCTCTTGGTAACACAATAAATAGATCTCCATCCTCGGTTATGCATTCTATACCCGTGACGACATCTTCCGTGACAGACCCGTATATCCAACCAATTCTTTGCCCCCATTCAGTTTTATCTTCATACCAGCATGAGATGACACTGATTGCCTCAGCAAACAGTTGGGGCATCGAGAAGCTGCCGAGGAATAGCAAGAGCACCAGGCGGCCGCCCGTTTTTCACAGATGGGTCATCGGCGAGCGCCGACCTTGAAATTCAGCATTGCGGATAGAGTCAACAAAGAGGACTGAATTTCCAAACTTTCCAGGGAGAAGATTCACTTCTTCCTGGCCAGAATCTCCATACCAAGAAAGTGATTTTGAGACAAGGAAATTTCAGGAGTAGAAGCAACAGCAGCAGGTGATCGATGTCGCTGGAAGATCTGTCTAAAGCAGCCCTCACGTTCTTTGACTCGAGGAGGGTCAAAGCCATATAGAGCAGTCCGACGAAAGAGGCATCCGGTTCCAACGGAAACCGGACCTTGTAAACCGTCAGAGCCCGCATGTTGGACATCAAAAAGACGGTGTTGTGATTCGCATAGCGATCAGATGGGTCTATTCCTTCAAACCTCTGCGAACTGACATAACAGATGCGATCTTCCGCCTCGGTCCATCATGAAACACATGCCTTCTCTCATGGCTGGGAATTGTATATATAATGATCACAGTCAAGGTTTAGGATGAAGGGGCCATTAGACATAATGGCCGAGGCTCGAACGAGTGCATTCATAGCTCCAGCTTTCTTGTGTGATCATAACCAGGACGCTTTTCACGAGAACATAGACCAGCATGGAAGACGAATGTCAACTTCAGTTAGATCAAGGTGATGTTGATTCAGTACCTCTCAATTGTTCATCACTTGGAGGTTTCAGCATTAACCTGCCAATTCATCAGTTAAGATTGTGTACAACACGATCCTAAGCACTTGCAATCCTTTTATTAGTCAAGTCATACCTGTATGATGCTTGCATGATCACCCCGTGAGTGTTCAGCTGCTGGAGCAGTCCAGTTGCCAGGCCAGTGGGGTTCATCAGCCATCCAAGTAGCTTTAGGAATCTTCAAACTCTCCACTCCCTCACCAGATTCAGTTTCGTTCTGCAGCTTCGACAGCTTTTAACTCCTCGCAAGCATTGTAAGCATCCGAACGACGTCGTATCGAATTGGAAAGGCCATTGATCCGAAACCTTAAATTCATCATACTCACGCTTAACCCGCCTACGGTCCTTAACAAAATCCTGCGGACCTTGTTTTTGTAGGGATCTCTTTTTAGGTTGAAGTAAGATTCTGGATTCCTGGGTTCAATTCCATGCTTGCGGCAAAATGGGACCCACATATTGGCAAAACTTGCAGCCTCCGCCATTGCCTCAAAGGTTAAGAGTGCACCTCCATCATCAGACACATAACACGCGAGCTTCTCAAACGGGATAGTCAGCTGCCTAATATAGACAGAATGGTGTTTGCAGTGAACAAGAGGCGGTTCCTTCTCCGGATCAGCGGTGGAAACAAAGATATCGATGCCCGGGAGATCAGATTTTCCAGTAGGATTGGTAGGAGCAGGAGTTTCAAATTTCATTTTCAGAGCATCAAGGTCAGTAGTGCGATTGATAGGACAGAGTTTTGGAAGTGATCAAGTAGCCATGAGAATCCAAACCATATCTCGCAAACCACAGACATTGCCCAAAAACCACATCGCATCTTCATTAGGATGCTTAATCCGCCATACCAAAAGTAGTGCCAGAGCAATAATTCGGATGAAAATTAAGAGCCTGCAAGAATAGATGTCCAATAGGCTGATGAGAATGTTCGCCAACTCGGCCGTAAAAAGAATGCCCTAAAGATACGTTAAGTTCTTCTATACTTTGAAGAAAATGTGGTCCGTTTGAGCAATATGGCATGTCGACCACGGTGAAAAATACTTATCACGGCAGTCATGTCAGAAAATTAACCCATATTCATGCAACTAACAACTTTAGAACCAGCAACGTGCCAGACAGAACCACACACTGCCAGAACGATAATCTTAACAGAGAACCACAGAGATAATATGGCAAATAGGTTCATAATGCATATTATGCGATCGAGAAAGCATCTCATCGGTTCACCAATAACGGTAAGTGCAATAACGTATTTTTGTCGAAGTGCTAAACCGCAAATGCTTTCATTTCCCTTTGGTTAACATGACCATATACTTTGGAACATCACCTAGTTAAAAATTCAGTTCATGATCAAAAGAGAAGCAACTTGAGCAGCAGCACACTTTTGCGACAATGTGATATGTAACTCCAAATAAAAAACTATCTCAGCCGAAGAAGCATACTGTACTCATAAAGCAAGCAGAGAGGCACAAAAGAGAGCTTCGAAGTTGCTGCCAGAGACCGTACCTGTAGGGACTAAGGATTGTAGTCGAGACATGCAGTTTGCGAGTAAGGGGCCTCCACCTTTGGTCATAAAGCACTGAGGGTTGCCGAATCCATCGTAATCTCCATCCACGTCCTCTTTAGGCCACATCGCGTTCCCATATCCGTAACTCCCCTTAGTTTCAAAGAGCCAATTCCTATGATCAAAGTCATCCATTCTGACCTCTTCAGCGACATCCTTGATTTGATCATGGACATCCTTCGCTCGCCCCTCGACATTCCACCAGAAGACCCCGCCGCCCATCATTCATCTCCGGCTCGGCTATGTCCAGCCCCCTTGTAAGGCTCCTTACACCCAGACAAACCACATCTCCCCCTCTCACCGCGTCCCTGAAGCAGTCCCTGCATATTTGAAATCGCAATCGCAAGGGACGATGTCTTCTCCTCGCTCGTCCCTCGTGATCTTCGCGTCGCACCCGGGTATTGCGCATGTCGATCCATTGGCACCTGCCATCTGAGGATGGTTCGACATGGAGTCAGTCATCTTCTCCTTCAAAAAAGAGCGCGTGACGCGATTGTACCCTCCCGTGAAGAGTGAGCTCGAAGCATACAGGTCTTCGACTTTCTCAGCATTTGAAGCTTCAATCGACATGTACATCGGTTGGTACTCCGGCGGGGGGGGAATGTGGACCGTGTAGCTGGCGAACTCGGCACTGCCGACTACGCTGTCGGCGTCGTCTCTGGAGTTATTCACTTGGCGGATTGCGGGCGTGCTCATTCTTCTCATGTGAACTCCGGTATCCATCTCTGTCCTATAAGAGCCCGAAATTCATCAGGAAAACGTCAGAGAGCTCTGGGACTCCGGACCATAGTCTCGCAATGATTTAATAAGTGACCTCTTGTGAGCAGAGCATCTTATGCAGAGAACGAAATCATTAAGTTAACAGAAGTAAATGACAAACCTCAACATTTAAACCAGTTCAAAGTGACGATATCGCACCGAGTTGTGGCTTCGAATTCCAACTATTCCTAAAGCTTCTCTTATTTCTCATCATCGTACTGAATTACGAGAAGGAAGGAAAGATATTCTTCCGCAGCTCGCTATGATATCATGTCGAACAATCAACAAAAACAGTCGCTTTCCACTTGAGATTACCAACAACAATCGAATGCCAAAACTGTATCGCGCGCATCATCCAGCGCTACGCAGATAAGCACGAGAACCTCGGTCCACACCAAAAGGAAAAAAAGGGAGAAGGAGCGCATGAAAGCTTACCTTCAGCTCAAAGCAAACACACGCTGAAACGAAGCAGCAGCAGGTGAAAAAATCGGAGGGGGCCAACGACCCAGGATTGCTGGAGGTCAGCAAACGTCGTGGGGAAGAAACAAGAAAGTGAAGCCGCAGCGAACGGACACAGAAATCGGGTCGTTTATTAATAACGAGGAAGAAGAGAGGAGGAGGAGGGGGATAATGTCGAACGTTGGAAGAGTTCTTTTGAAATTCGAAATTTGAAGGTCGTTGGGAGGGAGACACGATAAAGAGAAATTATTCACTTCTTTTTTGTTTTTTTTTTGTGGGGGCGTAGCTTTTAATGTTTCGGTCTTCTGTTGCGACTTTCGGCTTTTTAATTAATGTAGGGGTTGGACTTTTGGTGCACCTCTTTTGTCTTGGCTTTTTCGTTTGTGGGACCCCGTGCTTGCTTTGACTCTTACCTAATCTTATCCAAGTTCCGTTAATCACATGCGTGGCGGTCAATCGAAGCGCATCGTCTATGACCTTTATCTCTCCACCATTCATTCCCACATTGGACTAGCCAGTAGCTACAAAATTGAGCCCAATTCCCTAAAAAAATCAGATCCAGTTTCAATTTTGTTCCAAACTTTTTTTTAATCTAAAAAAAAATACAAAATTTAGGTTCAATCCCAAATCTTAGTTCCATTAATCACATGGATGGCGATTCATCGTCTTTAGTCTTTATCTCCCCACCATTCCTTCATTGGGCTAGCTATAAAATTGGGCTTAATTCCTTACAAAACCCTCAACTTTAGGTCGAGTTTCAATTTTATTCGGAAACTTTTTTTTGTCTGTAAAACAATCCAAAAATTTAGGTTTAGTTCTAAACCTACCCTCCAACTTTTTTATTTTAGAAAAAAAATTCTAAACTTTAGGTTAGCTCCAGATCTGCCCTAATTTTTTTTGGTTTAAAATAAATCATCAATTTTCAATCTATTCATAAATCTACTCCTATGGTCCAGTCCCAATTTGGCGTGAGATTTCCACAGAGATAACAAATCCACATAAATAATGTAACAAGAAAAAATTATCTCCAAAATGAAACCATCCTAGGATATGAAAATTAAGAACAACTAACGGCGATTTTTATCAGAGGGCTAATGGAATAGATTTGAGATTAGAGCAAAAATTAGTGTTCTTTCTCTTAAAAAAAAGTTCAGGATAGGTTTGAGACTGTACCTAAAATTGATTTTTTTTTTTAAGACGAAGAAAAGTTCACAGCAAATTTGAGAATGGATAGGGTTTTTCCGATATAAGAAAACTTCGGGGTAAAATCGAGATTGGACCGAAAATTAAGAATTTTTCAGGGAATTAGGCCTGCAAAATTGTGTCCATAATAAAGATTAAAAAAAAAAGTCAAGACACGTGTTAGAAACGGGGTCGCTGAGCCATGGCCGAAGCTTTTGGAGGAAGGGCTGGTGATCGGTGAACCCATGGTCCCTCTTGGCATTTGCTGTAACTTTCAGTGGCAATGCAGTCCGATGCTTTGCGAATTACTATTTTTTCCGGTCCTGACCCTCGAGAGATATGAGATTCCTCTAAACGATTCTGTAATCCTAATTCTTCATCGTTAGAGAGCTAGGACATATGCTAAAAGAGGGAACATCTGAAGTCGTAAGCTCTACGGAAGACAACTTGAAAGCGAGCTTCTTCTAGTAATTAGGACATCCTTTCTGCTTCCTAGTCATTCGACAAGGATGTGCTATGCTGGTATCGCTACTTGCGAGTTACCATCCGGCGAAAGAAGAAAGGATCAGCAAAAGAGATTCCCGACTCTCGGTAGAAGTCTTCCTGCAAGCTGTAGTTCAGCCAGGGAAGTTCGTAATCACCAAGTGAAGAACCAAATTCCAGAGAACGTAAAATCTGCAAAAGCATGCTCAGGCGGTAGATCCTGCAAAACAGGGGAAATGGAAGAGCAAGTATAAGCAACGATTATAACCCCGTAATTCCTCCATTTCTCGCAATGGCCAGGCGGGCATCTCCACCTTCGGATGTAACGAAGAACAATTCAGACAGATGTATTCACAAGCCTACCCTACTTGCCCACAAGGACTTGCCGTCCCATCACAGGAAAGCACCCAGACAGGAACGAGTTGAAAGGGGAAAGATCCGACCATGGCCATATGCACTCCTGTTTTTATAACATCAAATTCGGTAAGGGGATTTGAGCAAGCGAAATGGTAAATGAACAGATTTTCCGTAAATGGAAAATCTGCGAACTAACTGCGACCATTTCCTAAATCTAACCCGCTCCATCGAGTCAGTTCTCTAAACCCACAAGACTGATTGTGGAAATCTGAAATGTAAAGGCATCTTATAACATGGACTAACTTGCAATTACGACAGCAAAGGCACTTCCAGTGAAATTCTTGAGTAGCCTAGACACTTCCCTCCTCCCGAGGAACTCTCAAACCTATTCCAGAAAAATAAAAAAATGAAGCAGAGCCAAACGCAGTTCCTCAATTTACGTATTCCACTCGCCAAATCCGAAAACTGACGCTCTTGAAAGTGCCGCACGGGGCTAAATTTAGTTACGCCTTACCTGAATCAGAGCTGTGGAGACCGCGAAGGCCACATATTGATCGATGATCTGGCGGGCAGAGCAAATGCGGTCCGGTCCATTTCGTTCCCACCGAGAGAGAGAGACCTTGAGATACTTTGGAGTCGCAGCATAAGCTGAGGGGAGTGAGAGAAACAGAGCTTGAGCGTCGTCGCCCAACGATCTCACCATTCTTCTTCGTCTTCTCATCCTCTTTCGCGGCGAAGAAGTCTAATTTAAAGGCATGTACAGTAACTATTCTGATCGGACAAAATGATTCCGATTAAAATAAATGAGTTTTGGAGAATCAAAACGCGTTTGATGCGGCATAAATCCTTGCCTATCATCATATGCATTCAGCTCCAACACGCCTCCTTATAGTTTGGTCCAAGAAGTTCATGTGTGAGAGCCGGTATACTTGTAGTTTTACCAGTTCCAGGAGGTCCCTGAACGTACATAGAGGTGTAGCCAGAATATCACGAGCAGTCTTCAACATGAGAAAGAAGAGCGTTGGGGGCAACGGCTTCACAACCAAATAACGCGTGGCTTTCCATTTTGTTTCACAGGAGAAATTGCAGGAGAAAAAGAAGAGAAAAATCCAGCTTCTGCGAACTAACAATTCCTATCACATTAGAAAGTTCGCACAGAAAATTGACACGCAATTGTCTAACCTAAGCCGGCATGGGAGAAAGCACCCGTTGGGAAGAAGACGATTTCATTAATAAACAACCTACTGCCGATCGCTAGGCGCATTTGCCAAGAACCAGACAGAATCAGGAAACGCGAATAGAAGATTTAGAGGAGGTCAAAGTAAGAAGGCAGATTTCATCGCGGAATTTTCACAAGCACCTGGGGACACTGCATTTACCCATCTCATCCTCGGAGAAATTAGGGCCTGCATAAAATTTTTATTTCTAGAACAGAAATGTGTTGCACATAATTTCCATTCCCAGAACAATTTCTCTTCCTAATTTTTGTCATTTAATTCAAATAATTACGTAGTTACTTTGTGAAATTTCATCCTACATTTAAATTAATCGAAGATTAATTCATATTGAATCTCTTATATAATATATTGCATATTGAAAATGTAAAAAAAAAAATATCAAGAATCATCACAAATCATTTTCTCCATTTATTATGGGGTTTCATCCAACTCTTTTGAGCGAGTGAACACCCAACGCGAGCAACACCCTCCTTTTTGCAAGAAAAATGCACTGCATCGCCCTACACTGTTGTGCTATTTTGGCTCTATGAAATAAATCTCAATCTTATTCATCCAAAACTTAAGAACAAGACTTACTAAGTGTTCATCACGTTAGTTTGTTTTTGGCTTTTTCTAAAAAAAAAAAAAAAAAAAAAAATTTTATAAAATTTAGACTAAGTCTAAAGTATATAAACCTAGGCAAATCAAAACAAATAAAATGAAGGCACCTGAAGAAATCATGGAATTGACAAATGCCAATCATAAACCCCAATGAAGCTCTAAGGGTTTAGAGAATGGGGGGGAGGAGGTGATTCCGGTTTTTAATTGCAAAGTTGTTTATTTATTGTCAAAACAAGAAAAACAATATAATGAGACCTAGGAAATTTAGTCTAAATTTATGAAAATGGTTCAACTAGCCTAATCTAAGTTTCTTCTATTTTTTAGAATTTGTCTAAAATTTCTGATTTTTTTTGAATTTTTCCAATTTTTTTCAATTTTTTATTTTTATTATTTTACATATTTTTATTTTCAAAATGAGATCTCGTTTCTCTTTTTTAGTTGAGGGAAAAGTGATGGAAGAATTGAAAAAAAAAAAGTGAGATTGTACTTTATTCTGTCTTCCTGTTCTCAAACATGATTTTTTTTCTAAACCCAACTTTTTTTTATTCATATTTTTTGCTCAAAAAATATTGCTGGAAACAGAATCAGAATCGTTACATTATCTAAAAAGGATTCTATCTTTTTTTTTTTTTGGAACAAATTAGAGTACAGAATGGTTACCATTCAAGCCTTGAGTGACTCGTTGAACTTCTTTGTTTTCTTGATTCATTATGCATGTACATTCCTCAAGAGAGCAAAACGCAAAAGCACGCAAGTTGTTTAAGGGCACCAGAGGCCATTTTTGATGTCTTTTGCACCCTTCGCCATAGTAGACTCAGAGGTGGACGGTTTCCAAGAATCGATTTATATCTAAATGGACGTAGACTTACTGTTCAATCTCGTTGTTCAATTTTTAAAAACCTTAAGCCTATCATGTTTATACATAGGTTTCAGGATTTACTCGAGTTTAAAAATACATATAGGAACTCGGAGTAATCCTGAAACCTATAACATGATAGGCTTCGGTTTTAAAAATTGAAAAATCGATTTCGACAGTAAGTCTACGTCCAGTTGCAATATAATCGATTCTGAAACCGTCCACCTCTGATCTCATGGCGCAAGGGTGCAAAGACATCAAAATGGCTCATGGTGCCCTTAAACAACTTGCGTGCTTTTGCGTTTGCTCTCTTTAAGTATGTAAATCATAAATGATCAGAAACAAGAATTTCAACGCGTCACTCAAGGCTTGAATGGTAACCATTCTAGTACTCCTACTTTGTTCCAAAAAAAAAAAAGATAGAATCCTTTTTGAAAATGTAACGATTCTGATTCTGTTTCCAGAATATTTTTTGAGCAAAAATATGAACTAAAAAAAGTTGGTTTTTAGAAAAAAAATCATTTTTGAGAATCAGAAGACAGAATAAGTACAATTTCTCACTTGTTTTTTTCAATTCTCTCATCACTTTTCCCTCAACCCTAAAGAGAACGATCTCATTTTGAATAAAAATATGTAAAATAATAAAAATAAAAAATTGAAAAAAATTGGAAAAATTCAAAAATGGCATAAAATTTTAGAATTCATAAAAATGAAGAAACTTAGATTAGGCAGTTTTGGAACCCCTTCATAAATTTAGTACTAAATTTCCAGGTCTCATATATTTTTTTTCTTGTTTTGAAAATAAATAAACAACTTTGCAATTAAACCCGAATCCATTCTCTAAACCCTAGAGCTTCATTGGGTTTTATGATTGGATTTGTCATTCCATGTTCTTCATTGTGCCTGCATTTACTTTTTTTGATTTGCCTATGTTTATATACTTTAGACTTAGTCTAATTTTATAAAATTTTTAGAAAAAGCCAAAAACAACTAACTTGAACACTTAGTAAGTTCTTGTTCTTAAGTTTTGGATGAATTAAGATTGAGATTAATTTCATAGAGCCAAAATAGCACAACAGTGTAGGGCGATGCAGTGCATTTTTCTTGCAAAAAGGAGGGTGTTGCTCGCGTTGGGTGTTCACTCGCTCAAAAAGTTGGATGAAACCCCATAATAAATGGAGAAAATGATTTGTGATGATTCTTGATTTTTTTTTTTACATTTTCAATATGCAATATATTATATAAGAGATTCAATATGAATTAATCTTCGATTAATTTAAATGTAGGATGAAATTTCACAAAGTAACTACGTAATTATTTGATTAAATGACAAAAATTAGGAAGAGAAATTGTTCTGGGAATGAAAATTATGTGAATTAACCAAACGTATTTCTGTTCTAGAAATAAAAATTTGTGCAGGCCCTAATTTCTCCGAGGATGAGATGGGTAAATGCAGTGTCCCCAGGTGCTTGTGAAAATTCCGCGATGAAATCTGCCTTCTTACTTTGACCTCCTCTAATCTTTCTTCGCACATTTTAGAATCGCGTTTCCTGACTTGAGGTTCTGGGTCTGGTTCTTGGCAAATGCGCCTAGCGATCGGCAGTAGGTTGTTTATTAAGAAATCGTCTTCTTCCCAACGGGTGCTTTCTCCCATGCCGGCTTAGGTTAGACAATTGCGGTCAATTTTCTGTGCGAGCTTTCTAATGTGATAGGAATTGTTAGTTCGCAGAAGCTGGATTTTTCTCTTCTTTTCTCCTGCAATTTCTCCTGTGAAGCAAAATGGAAAGCCACGCGTTATTTGGTTGTGAAGCCGTTGCCCCCAACGCTCTTCTTTCTCATGTTGAAGACTGCTCGTGATATTCTGGCTACACCTCTATGTACGTTCAGGGACCTCCTGGAACTTAAAACTACAAGTATACCGGCTCTCACACATGAACTTCTTGGACCAAACTATAAGGAGGCGGTGTTGGAGCTGAATGCATATGATGATAGGCAAGGATTTATGCCGCATCAAACGCGTTTTGATTCTCC
Organism: Psidium friedrichsthalianum; assembly: GCA_019149425.1. Taxonomy (NCBI): domain Eukaryota; kingdom Viridiplantae; phylum Streptophyta; class Magnoliopsida; order Myrtales; family Myrtaceae; genus Psidium; species Psidium friedrichsthalianum. The sequence continues at coordinate 8,442 of JAGVVM010014853.1, read as the reverse complement.
AAAACTCATTTATTTTAATCGGAATCATTTTGTCCGATCAGAATAGTTACTGTACATGCCTTTAAAATTAGACTTCTTCGCCGCGAAAGAGGATGAAGAAGACGAAGAAGAATGGTGAGATCGTTGGGCGACGACGCTCAAGCTCTGTTTCTCTCACTCCCTCAGCTTATGCTGCGACTCCAAAGTATCTCAAGGTCTCTCTCTCTCGGTGGAACGAAATGGACCGGACCGCATTTGCTCTGCCCGCCAGATCATCGATCAATATGTGGCCTTCGCGGTCTCCACAGCTCTGATTCAGGTAAGGCGTAACTAAATTTAGCCCCGTGCGGCACTTTCAAGAGCGTCAGTTTTTCGGATTTGGCGAGTGGAATACGTAAATTGAGGAACTGCGTTTGGCTCTGCTTCATTTTTTTATTTTTCTGGAATAGGTTTGAGAGTTCCTCGGGAGGAGGGAAGTGTCTAGGCTACTCAAGAATTTCACTGGAAGTGCCTTGCTGTCGTAATTGCAAGTTAGTCCATGTTATAAGATGCCTTTACATTTCAGATTTCCACCAATCAGTCTTGTGGGTTTAGAGAACTGACTCGATGGAGCGGGTTAGATTTAGGAAATGGTCGCAGTTAGTTCGCAGATTTTCCATTTACGGAAAATCTGTTCATTTACCATTTCGCTTGCTCAAATCCCCTTACCGAATTTGATGTTATAAAAACAGGAGTGCATATGGCCATGGTCGGATCTTTCCCCTTTCAACTCGTTCCTGTCTGGGTGCTTTCCTGTGATGGGACGGCAAGTCCTTGTGGGCAAGTAGGGTAGGCTTGTGAATACATCTGTCTGAATTGTTCTTCGTTACATCCGAAGGTGGAGATGCCCGCCTGGCCATTGCGAGAAATGGAGGAATTACGGGGTTATAATCGTTGCTTATACTTGCTCTTCCATTTCCCCTGTTTTGCAGGATCTACCGCCTGAGCATGCTTTTGCAGATTTTACGTTCTCTGGAATTTGGTTCTTCACTGGTGATTACGAACTTCCCTGGCTGAACTACAGCTTGCAGGAAGACTTCTACCGAGAGTCGGGAATCTCTTTTGCTGATCCTTTCTTCTTTCGCCGGATGGTAACTCGCAAGTAGCGATACCAGCATAGCACATCCTTGTCGAATGACTAGGAAGCAGAAAAGGATGTCCTAATTACTAGAAGAAGCTCGCTTTCAAGTTGTCTTCCGGTAGAGCTTACGACTTCAGATGTTCCCTCTTTTAGCATATGTCCTAGCTCTCTAACGATGAAGAATTAGGATTACAGAATCGTTTAGAGGAATCTCATATCTCTCGAGGGTCAGACCGGAAAAAATAGTAATTCGCAAGCATCGGACTGCATTGCCACTGAAAGTTACAGCAAATGCCAAGAGGGACCATGGGTTCACCGATCACCAGCCCTTCCTCCAAAAGCTTCGGCCATGGCTCAGCGACCCCGTTTCTAACACGTGTCTTGACTTTTTTTTTTAATCTTTATTATGGACACAATTTTGCAGGCCTAATTCCCTGAAAAATTCTTAATTTTCGGTCCAATCTCGATTTTACCCCGAAGTTTTCTTATATCGGAAAAAACCCTATCCATTCTCAAATTTGCTGTGAACTTTTCTTCGTCTTAAAAAAAAAAATCAATTTTAGGTACAGTCTCAAACCTATCCTGAACTTTTTTTTAAGAGAAAGAACACTAATTTTTGCTCTAATCTCAAATCTATTCCATTAGCCCTCTGATAAAAATCGCCGTTAGTTGTTCTTAATTTTCATATCCTAGGATGGTTTCATTTTGGAGATAATTTTTCTTGTTTACATTATTTATGTGGATTTGTTATCTCTGTGGAAATCTCACGCCCAAATTGGGACTGGACCATAGGAGTAGATTTATGAATAGATTGAAAATTGATGATTTATTTTAAACCAAAAAAAATTAGGGCAGATCTGGAGCTAACCTAAAGTTTAGAATTTTTTTTCTAAAATAAAAAAGTGGAGGGTAGGTTTAGAACTAAACTAATTTTTGGATTGTTTTACAGACAAAAAAAAGTTTCCGAATAAATTGAAACTCGACCTAAAGTTGAGGGTTTTGTAAGGAATTAAGCCCAATTTTATAGCTAGCCCAATGAAGGAATGGTGGGGAGATAAAGACTAAAGACGATGAATCGCCATCCATGTGATTAATGGAACTAAGATTTGGGATTGAACCTAAATTTTGTATTTTTTTTTTAGATTAAAAAAAAGTTTGGAACAAAATTGAAACTGGATCTGATTTTTTTAGGGAATTGGGCTCAATTTTGTAGCTACTGGCTAGTCCAATGTGGGAATGAATGGTGGAGAGATAAAGGTCATAGACGATGCGCTTCGATTGACCGCCACGCATGTGATTAACGGAACTTGGATAAGATTAGGTAAGAGTCAAAGCAAGCACGGGGTCCCACAAACGAAAAAGCCAAGACAAAAGAGGTGCACCAAAAGTCCAACACCTACATTAATTAAAAAGCCGAAAGTCGCAACAGAAGACGAAACATTAAAAGCTACGCCCCCAAAAAAAAAAAAACAAAAAAGAAGTGAATAATTTCTCTTTATCGTGTCTCCCTCCCAACGACCTTCAAATTTCGAATTTCAAAAGAACTCTTCCAACGTTCGACATTATCCCCCTCCTCCTCCTCTCTTCTTCCTCGTTATTAATAAACGACCCGATTTCTGTGTCCGTTCGCTGCGGCTTCACTTTCTTGTTTCTCCCCACGACGTTGCTGACCTCCAGCAATCCTGGGTCGTTGGCCCCCTCCGAGTTTTTCACCTGCTGCTGCTTCACTTCAGCGGGTGTTTGCTTTGAGCTGAAGGTAAGCTTTCATGCGCTCCTTCTCCCTTTTTTTCCCTTTGGTGTGGACGAGGTTCTCGTGCTTATCTGCGTAGCGCTGGATGATGCGCGCGATACAGTTTTGGCATTCGATTGTTGTTGGTAATCTCAAGTGGAAAGCGGACTGTTTTTGTTGATTGTTCGACATGATATCATAGCGAGCTGCGCGAAGAATATCTTTCCTTCCTTCTCGTAATTCAGTACGATGATGAGAAATAAGAGAAGCTTTAGGAATAGTTGGAATTCGAAGCCACAACTCGGTGCGATATCGTCACTTTGAACTGGTTTAATGTTGAGGTTTGTCATTTACTTCTGTTAACTTAATGATTTCGTTCTCTGCATAAGATGCTCTGCTCACAAGAGGTCACTTATTAAATCATTGCGAGACTATGGTCCGGAGTCCCAGAGCTCTCTGACGTTTTCCTGATGAATTTCGGGCTCTTATAGGACAGAGATGGATACCGGAGTTCACATGAGAAGAATGAGCACGCCCGCAATCCGCCAAGTGAATAACTCCAGAGACGACGCCCGACAGCGTAGTCGGCAGTGCCGAGTTCGCCAGCTACACGGTCCACATTCCCCCCACGCCGGAGTACCAACCGATGTACATGTCGATTGAAGCTTCAAATGCTGAGAAGTCGAAGACCTGTATGCTTCGAGCTCACTCTTCACGGGAGGGTACAATCGCGTCACGCGCTCTTTTTTGAAGGAGAAGATGACTGACTCCATGTCGAACCATCCTCAGATGGCAGGTGCCAATGGATCGACATGCGCAATACCCGGGTGCGACGCGAAGATCACGAGGGACGAGCGAGGAGAAGAAATCAGTCCCTTGCGATTGCGATTTCAAAATATGCAGGGACTGCTTCAGGGACGCGGTGAGAGGGGAGATGTGGTTTGTTGGGGTGTAAGGAGCCTTACAAGGGGCTGGACATAGCCGAGCCGGAGATGAATGATGGGCGGCGGGTGTCTTCTGGTGGAATGTCGAGGGGCGAGCGAAGGATGTCCATGATCAAATCAAGGATGTCGCTGAAGAGGTCAGAAATGGATGACTTTGATCATAGGAATTGGCTCTTTGAAACTAAGGGGAGTTACGGATATGGGAACGCGATGTGGCCTAAAGAGGACGTGGATGGAGATTACGATGGATTCGGCAACCCTCAAGTGCTTTATGACCAAAGGTGGAGGCCCCTTACTCGCAAACTGCATGTCTCGACTACAATCCTTAGTCCCGGTACAGGTACGGTCTCTGCCAACTTCGAAGCTCTCTTGTGCCTCTCTGCTTGCTTTATGAGTACAGTATGCTTCTTCGGCTGAGATAGTTTTTTATTTGGAGTTACATATCACATTGTCGCAAAAGTGTGCTGCTGCTCAAGTTGCTTCTCTTTTGAATCATGAACTGAATTTTTAACTAGGTGATGTTCCAAAGTATATGGTCATGTTAACCAAAGGGAAATGAAAGCATTTGCGGTTTAGCACTTCGACAAAAATACGTTATTGCACTTACCGTTATTGGTGAACCGATGAGATGCTTTCTCGATCGCATAATATGCATTATGAACCTATTTGCCATATTATCTCTGTGGTTCTCTGTTAAGATTATCGTTCTGGCAGTGTGTGGTTCTGTCTGGCACGTTGCTGGTTCTAAAGTTGTTAGTTGCATGAATATGGTGTTAATTTTCTGACATGACTGCCGTGATAAGTATTTTCACCGTGGTCGACATGCCATATTGCTCAAACGGACCACATTTTCTTCAAAGTATAGAAGAACTTAATGTATGCTTTAGGGCATTCTTTTTACGGCCGAGTTGGCGAACATTCTCATCAGCCTATTGGAACATCTATTCTTGCAGGCTCTTAATTTTCATCCGAATTATTGCTCTGGCACTACTTTTGGTATGGCGGATTAAGCATCCTAATGAAGATGCGATGTGGTTGTGGGCAATGTCTGTGGTTTGCGAGATATGGTTTGGATTCTCATGGCTACTTGATCACTTCCAAAACTCTGTCCTATCAATCGCACTACTGACCTTGATGCTCTGAAAATGAAATTTGAAACTCCTGCTCCTACCAATCCTACTGGAAAATCTGATCTCCCGGGCATCGATATCTTGTGTTTCCACCGCTGATCCGGAGAAGGAACCGCCTCTTGTCACTGCAAAACACCATTCTGTCTATATTAGCAGCTGACTATCCCGTTGAGAAGCTCGCGTGTTATGTGTCTGATGATGGGGGTGCACTCTTAACCTTTGAGGCAATGGCGGAGGCTGCAAGTTTTGCCAATATGTGGGTCCCATTTTGCCGCAAGCATGGAATTGAACCAGGAATCCAGAATCTTACTTCAACCTAAAAAGAGATCCCTACAAAAACAAGGTCCGACAGGATTTTGTTAATGACCGTAGGCGGGTTAAGCGTGAGTATGATGAATTTAAGGTTTCGGATCAATGGCCTTTCCAATTCAATACGACGTCGTTCTGCTTACAATGCTTGCGAGGAGTTAAAAGCTTCGAAGCTGCAGAACGAAAATGAATCTTGTGAGGGAGTGGAGAGAGTTTGAAGATTCCTAAAGCTACTTGGATGGCTGATGGAAACCACTGGCCCTGGCAACTGGACTGCTCCAGCAGCTGAACACTCACGGGGTGATCATGCAAGCATCATACAGGTATGACTTGACTAATAAAGGGATTGCAAGTGCTTAGGATCGTGTTGTTCATAATCTTAACTGATGAATTGCATGGTAATGCTGAAACCTCCAAGTGATGAACCATTGAGAGGTAGGAATCAACATCACCGATTGATCTAACTGAAGTTGACATTCGTCTTCCCATGCTGGTCTATGTTCTCGTGAAAAGCGTCCTGGTTATGATCACACACAAGAAAGCTGGAGCTATGAATGCACTTGTTTCGAGCCTCGGCCATTATGTCTAATGGCCCCCTTCATCCTAAACCTTGACTGTGATCATTTATATACAATTCCCAAGCCATGAGAGAAGGCATGTGTTTCATGATGGACCGAGGAGGGAGATCGCATCTGTTATGTCCAGTTCCCCAGAGGTTTGAAGGAATAGACCCATCTGATCGCTATGCGAATCACAACACCGCTTTTTTGATGTCAACATGCGGGCTCTTGACGGTTTACAAGGTCCGGTTTATGTTGGAACCGGATGCCTCTTTCGTCGACTGCTCTATATGGCTTTGACCCTCCTCGAGTCAAAGAACGTGAGGGCTGCTTTAGACAGATCTTCCAGCGACATCGATCACCTGCTGCTGTTGCTTCTACTCCTGAAATTTCACTTGTCAAAATCACTTTCTTGGTATGGGAGATTCTGCCAGGAAGAAGTGAATCTTCTCCCTGGAAAGTTTGGAAATTCAGTCCTCTTTGTTGACTCTATCCGCATAGCTGAATTTCAAGGTCGGCCGCTCGCCGATGACCCATCTGTGAAAAACGGGCGGCCGCCTGGTGCTCTTGCTATTCCTCGGGCAGCTTCTCGATGCCCAACTGTTGCTGAGGCAATCAGTGTCATCTCATGCTGGTATGAAGATAAAACTGAATGGGGGCAAAGATTGGTTGGATATACGGGTCTGTCACGGAAGATGTCGTCACGGGTATAGAATGCATAACCGAGGATGGAGATCTATTTATTGTGTTACCAAGAGGGATGCTTTCCGTGGGACTGCGCCTATTAATCTCACCGATCGGCTCCACCAGGTTCTTCGATGGGCTACCGGCTCTGTGGAAATCTTCTTCTCTCGTAACAATGCGCTTCTAGCCAGCAGGAGGATGAAGTTTTTGCAAAGGATTGCTTATTTGAACGTCGCGAATCTACCCTTTCACTTCCATTTTCCTAGTTGTCTATTGCTTTCTTCCAGCATTATCCCTCTTCTCTGGTCAGTTCATTGTTCAGTCCCTTGATGTTACTTTTCTGACTTATCTCCTAGCAATCACTTTAACCCTCAGCATCCTGGCAATGCTCGAGATCAAATGGTCTGGGATCGAATTGGAAGAATGGTGGAGAAACGAGCAATTCTGGTTGATCGGAGGGACGAGTGCTCATCTTGCTGCTGTGATACAAGGATTGTTGAAGGTGATAGCTGGGATCGAGATCTCCTTCACCCTGACGTCGAAATAAGCCGGCGATGACAACGACGATGACTTGCGGAGCTCTACTTATTTAAATGGACGTCGCTGATGATACTTACGATCACGATCATGATGACCAACTTGATCGCGATCGCTGGTTGGCGGTCTGCCGGACGATATACAGCGTCATACCTCTGTGGAGCCGACTGATGGGAGGGGTTGTTCTTCAGCTTCTGGGTCCTCGCTCATCTCTATCCTTTCGCCAAGGGGCTGATGGGGAAGCGAGGCAGGACGCCCGACGATCGTGTACGTCTGGTCAGGGCTCATAGCCATTACCATTTTCTTCCTCTGGGTGTCGATCAAGCCTCCAGCAGAGTAACAATCAAATTGGAGGACCCTTTCAGCTGTGGTAGTAGTTCAAGTGACGATGCTACATGGAAGTTACTTGGCGTAGTTATTTCACTTAGGAGTTCGAACTTTTAAGTAGGTCTTTAGAGGGGTTGCCAGCATTCATATTAGCAGCCATTTCCATTTCACTCTTTCATGTTGCACTATGTTGCTCTTTGCTTGATTGAATCTATTACATGTCCCCCCTGCAGACAGACACCTTCAAATGTCGCCCAGACACTCTTTCCGCTGTCATCGAAGTTTACGAGATAGATATCAAATTGAATTGATCGAACGATACAATGGAAATGTCGACCGTATTGTATGGTCTCACTTCGGGGATATGTGATCTGAGCGCACAAAAATGCCTTTCCTAGAAGGAAAGAACATGTAACGTATGGTCCTTGTACAAGTGCATGAATGTTCGATATTGATCCCAATTAATTTAGCTAGAGAACAGCCATAGCGGAACAATATCACCCAATTAGAGGCAAATCAAAATCTGTATAGAAAATTGATCAATGCTGACGTACTCATATCCACACAAAGAATGAAAAGAATATATGCACGGATCTCCAAATTACATCGCTCCCTCAATATTTCAACAAAACTTTCAAAAAGAAAGAGAAGCCATTTACGTATGTATGGCCCATCACATAGAGGCCTTATATCCGAGACCGACCCCGACTGGGATCCGCGTCCCTCCGCCTCGACCGGCGCTTGTGGCTGCCGCCGAACTTGAGCCTGCCTGTGTTCTTGAATCGCGCCTTCTCCGATGGAACGATTACGCACTCTGGTGGCGGGACCGGTACCGGCAGCGTGTCGTAGCAGTAGGAGAGTAGTACATGTACCGCTCGCGGAACCAGCGCATGCTGTGCGACGCTTGGCTGGCGTGACGGTGGCGAAGCCCCTGGCTTCGAGCTGGGCGTCCTTCTCCCGGCATCCCTCGGCCAGGGCTTCCCTTCCCGGATCGGGTCGGCCCGGCAGCCCTCGAGGACGAGGTCCTTGAACTCAGACACGAACGGGGCGTACTTGTAGTTGACTTTGTATCGGCCACCGGAGGTCGCCCAGTCGGAGGCGTCCCAAATGGTGGCATAGAGGG
>JAGVVM010014852.1:0-11627 GCA_019149425.1 Psidium friedrichsthalianum | reverse complement strand
GGCGTCGGGGAAAATTGAGGGAAGTGCCTGAGATTAATTATTTAATTGAAAAAGATCCCATTGGGATGTAAATGTTTGACTCTTGATAATATGAGAATTATACGGAATTCAAGTGTTTGTAATGCGGGATGGTGGACAATCTTTAAGAAAATTTAATGGTTGGATTGGCGGAGACTGATTTTATATGTGGATCGATTTTTATAATAGATTGTTTCCTACTGGAATATGAATGATCTATGTGATTATTGATGGCATTAATATTTAATCTATAATTGGTATGTACAAATGTTCGTCTTTTTCGAGGTTGAGAGACTGATAAGAGATAAATGAATGGAGGATTCATTGCGGAAATTTTATGGCTATGTTGAATAATGATTCCAATTTTTTATGATTTCTTTATGAATAGATCATGGATAATGTTGGAAATCATGGGATGATACTAGATTTGTTGATGTAAATAAAAAGACAATTGACTTGTATGATGTGTACAGCTATGATGGCTCATTTTGCATTTAACTGACTTTAAATAAAGAGTCCCCATATTTATAAATATTGCAGGGAATATGTTGTTCATTTTAACTAATATTCTGTTTGTTAATATTGAAGATGTTTAATGTTATGTTATCGATTATGATTTTGAAGATAAGAATTGATAAATTAAGATTATTTTATATAATGACGAACATTTTGTTTGGAATTTTAATGAATTCTATGTGCTGAAAAATCTCTGATGCTGGATTAATAACTTCTATTCGTGCATTACATTCGTGGATGACGATGATTGGAATTAGATGAAATAGATTATTAACTATGATGATTAGGGGATCGGACTAGAAGATGATTGGTTGAAATGAGATGTATAGAGAACTGATGTGTTCATGAATTGAATAATTTGATGATCTGTTATTTGTTATAGATTACGGAAATTGCCTTTATTACTATTGGGTAAAGATAAATTGAAGATTGTGATATAAATGGGGAATTGAAGAATTAATGAAATGCGGGAAGGGGGGAAAATATATCATTGATTTTTATGTTATATATGGAGCAATTGAAGTGCATTATCTATTTAATACAATAAAATAATATTATTGTTAATATGGATTTATGTGTGTTTTTATGATCAATATGGGAATGAGATTAAAGTATAAGATTGGGGGAAATTCGAGGATAGAGATGCCTTGAGATTTATGTTGTATGATTGTGTGATGGTATGCAATTCACCAACTTGTCGGGGAAATTGCGAAGAAGATGGATGTCATTCTGATATGAGGATAACTTGCATATTGGTAATATAGATTTAAGATGAAGACATTTTCATTTGATTATATGATAAAAGATTATGATAGAGAAACAATCGAATATTGATGATTGTCTTTATGAGAATAATATGTTTGTTGTGATAAGAAAATTGTGTGGGTGAATTGGATTTATGGTACTGAGTATGTGCTTGAAATGATATAATGCTAAATGGATCTGAAAAAAATCATATTTTGTTGATTAATCTGTCATTGATGTGATTTCTTTCCTTTGGATTTAGATTTGTAAATAACGTGCTAGGAATTATGCATAGGAGATGATCAATGGGGAGTGACGTGTGACATTGATAATTCAGAATGTAATAGTAAAGAATAAGTTAAAGATGATGTTAAATATCATTGTATTAATGGGGCGTCATGGTAATGTTTTGTGATGTGTGACCTAATAGAAATGGATAATGAGATTAATTGGTGTCAAATTGTTATATTGAGTGAGATGCATCATTGGATATAAATTTCTGATTTGTTCTGATTTAATTTATTAATGTACTATAGATAATTTGAATTGTGCCAATAGATAATTTGGTTGATGGTGAATAATATGGGATGGAAAAGGATTTTAATATTGACATAAATGGTTCGAATATATGATGGAAACGGGGAAATGATATCCGAAACAAGTAACTGGAATACTGCATGTATTACAAGTGTATGGTATAAGATATCACATAAGATTTATTGGAATTTAGTAAGATGGATTAATATAACATATGTGTTGATAGATCAAACTGGAAAATAAAAATTTAATGATCCTGATGAATTAAAAATTATGTGATGGCTTTTGATGCGAGATGGCTATCTTTGATAAAATATAATTAGCTATTTTGAGTATTGAGGAATATGGTTATTAATGGAATTTATGTAAATCAGATTATATATATTAATAACATTGATCTACTTCGATGCGATACTTGCTGTTTGTCTGTGAGAAAGATTACTACTGAAGTAATGCGCTGGTATTTTGAACATGGTGATACAGGATATTAGGAGGAGATTTTGAATTAAAATTTTGATGTTGAATAACAAATGTAATGATAATTTTGATAATTGGAATGGATTTCGATTTTGGGAAATGTATAGATGTGGTTTATTTGGATAAGAAAATATTTATAATTGGGATAGGAACGTAAAATGATGATTGAGATTTTTCTAACTTTAATTAGAGATGAGATTGCAGATGAATGTTTTGATATTATTGAGATGTTTTATGTATCTAAGGATGATGGATCCAGTACTGTTTATATTCCGAAAAATGTTGTGATTGATTAAGACTACCATTCATTGAAAGAATTGAGATTTGAAGGGGATGAAGGGATTACTGTTGATTAATGTATGCTAATCTTTGTTGAATATAATGGTGAAGAAATCAATTGATGAGGATTTTATGAAGATTGAAGAATTATTGTTGTACTCCTGAATATTAGATATCTTTTTAGCTGCGGATGAGACAATTATATATTTTGATATATGTGGATATGAAAATAAGAATATTGATGGAATTTTTGTCTAACAAAGAGATGAGATTGGAGAAATTTATGAAATTGGCTGTAAGAACTTATAGAGATAAATGGTTGTATATCTGCTAAAATTTGTTGTTTGGGATATTGAGGAGATTATTTTGAATGACCTCTATAGATGTTGTAAACATTGAAAGTTGTTTTTTATGTTAGAAAAAATGTTAATGTGATGATTTGCGATAACTAATGAACAGTTTTTATTTTAAAATAAAACTAGGAGTACTGAAATATTATGCCTTAGATTCTTAATGTAGATGGCTTAAAATGGAATGGATATATGTAAGTATCTATATGGCTTTATTATTATATTGACTAATATTGGAATTGGAAATAATTACTTGAAGATGGTTCTATTTTCCTGACTTATGCATGCGTTTGATTGGAAGAATGAGAGATATTTGGAAAGTTGAACGACGATGAAGAAAAAGTAATCACTGATGAGATTGTTTCATATGTTGAAATCAATGAAATGACTCTTGAGCTTCAGGGTTCAGGATCGTGGAAATGGCCATTTGTTGAAGGATGGATTGCAGAGAAGATGGAGATGGTGGTGGATTCACTGGTGAGGAACGATCGATCGTGAGAGAGAGAGAGGAAGTGAGGCGGTGTTGTTCGATGAGACTATAAAGGGCAGAAGAGAGAGAGCAGCGGTCATGATGTCTGGCTCTCGCGCTGACAAAGTAAGAGAGAATTTTCATTTCTTGGATTACTGGAAAACTTCTAATTAAAAATTAATTTTTTATTTTTAATTCAAAAGTTAAAAATTGATTTTTTTACTTTACTTTAAAAATTAATTTCTAATCACAAAAGGTATTTGATAATAGGACAAAATTTCAACTTCTCGAAAAGAAATTCATTTGGTAACAATTAAAAATTTCTATCTCCGAAATATTATTAACGCAAAATATTCTACAAAAAATTATTAATCCTAACCTAAAATACATATTATTTAAGAAAAGTTAAATACAAATATTAACGGATTTACATATAATTTATTATTTAATTATTTATGTAAATACGAACCAAATTATGGAAAAAATTATATTAATGAGTACGATGACAAAGCTCATATATCAACGCTAAAAGCATGAGTAATACTGGTGCTTTCTCTCCTATGCCTATGGCGTAGTTTATATTGCAATAGATATAATATATAAATCTTTTTCGTGTTTAAACCGTCTCTAGTAGCACAAATCTATGATAGTTGTATGTGCCCTAAGATCTCCTATATATTAATGAGAACTTGAGATATAAAACTATAACAATGATGAGCTTTATTTTGGCATGAAAGCATATTTGGGCAAAAAGACAAAAGGCAAAAATTGAGGTATCGTCATCTTTACCTTTCCAACACGGCTTTGATTTTTCTAAAAATTTTTATAAAAAAATGGAGGACGCGAGATCATAGGCTCTATCAGATCAAAGAAGAGTGTTTTGGAGCAGACGCACTCATTATTGGACTAAACCAAACAAGGAAAGAGAAAGAGAGACAAAAAAATTTAAGAGTTCATGCATATAGGAATATTTAACCTTTCAATCACAATTAATAAAGACAGGTGCGCAAATCAAGAAGCCAGGAACATGCAGATAAAATGCATCAAATCAAAACATGGCGTCCTTAATGAGCCCAAAATGTTTAAAGAAGGGGTGTTTAGAGGTTTGGAAGGAGTTGAAGACAATTTATCCAAAGTGAAAAAATTGTCATTTTGAAAAGATTTGGAATCAAAATCATCAGAAATAGAGTTGGCCAATTTTTTTTTTGGTCGAAAGGTTGATCAGTAAAATGTGCCAATTTCCCAATTTATAAGATTTTCTAAAAGTTTTCTAGAATTTTTAAACGATTTGTCCATAGGAGGAAAAAAAATCACCATTTTGAGAAAGATCAGAAGTGAAAATCACAAAAGATGGTTTGATAAGTCAAATTTGACTATTTTCCCATTTTCTGTAATTTTTTGAAATTTTTCGAGAAAATTTGCCCATAAAACGTAAAACCATCATTTTTAAAGAAACTGAGGGTAAAATCATCAAAATAGTATTGACTAGTTGAATAGACCCATTTTCTAATTTTTGAGATTTTTTTCTAAATTTTGAAAAAAATTAGGATTTTTTTCCCAAATTTTTTAAGAAATTTTAATGAATTTTCCATTTTGGATTTTTAATCATTTTATAATTTTTAAATTTTTATTATTAAAATAATTATTGGATGGGGTTGGATTGAGATAGATGAGCAAAAGAGAGAAAATATGAAAAAGGATGGTTAAAAAGAAAAAAAAATGACTTCTAAGATGAGAAGTAACTTTTTTTAATTCTCAAAAGTTCTCTAAAATAGCTTCTAAAGTAAAAAATTATTTCAAAGTAAAAATATACAATTGCAAATCAAACGAGTTTCTGCTCTAGAAGCACTTCTAAAGCAGAAATTATACCTGAGAAATGTTACCATGTGTGTCCTAAAAAACTGTCATGATCGTAAAAATCATCTTCCCTTGGCACTTAAAAACACTCTAGTCACTTTTTAAAGGGTTGGCACCAATGAAAAATCACAACTGATCGATTAATTTTAAATAATTTTTTGACTTTAAAAAATCTCAAATTGATATATTTGTAATAAATTTACCTTCTATTAATTTTCATTAATTAGGTTCATACTGTGAAAAATCTCAAACTGATACACTTATGACAAACGGATGATAAATATCCAAACTGACACACGTGTAATTTGATAGTAAAATATAACGGAAAGAACAGAAGTAAATTTATCACATGTGTATTAATTTAGGATTTTTGGCTGCAAAAAATTAAAGTAAATTTGTTACATATGTAACAGTTTATGGATTTTCATGGTATTAACCGTATTTAAAACTTACATTTTACATTTCTCTCACTAAAGAGACCAATATCTACTTTTACACACGTTGGAAATCAACTTGCAAAATAACAGTGATATCGAGGATAAGATAATTTGATAATTAAAATAGCAACTTGATAAAGTACTTATGCATGGAAGATTCAATTTGATGTCCAATTCAAAATATGGGAATGCTAATTTTCGATTTTGAAATGTGAGAAAGATAATCCATAGGATAGCAAATTGAGGATGGCATTTATAGTATTTCCATTTTTCATTAGACTTCAAAACCTAAGTTGAAATGAAGCTAATTGTGAGTAGAATAGAATTGATAAACAAAAAATTATGTTAACAAATATAAAGGATATTGTTAGCAATTAAACAAATATATCTAATAATTCCGTATATTTTTATCATCCTCGTGCTCTTTGAAAATGGTTTTAAGTTACTGTAGATTATTTACCTAGTGTCGCGACCTAAAAAATCTGAGCGATGAAATTCCAGGTTAATGGATTACCAGATTAATTAATTAGATTAACTAACCTAGTTCGAGCTCTCCTAAGCTCTACTAAATTGCGATTTAAGTTCAATATTTAACATGCCAAGATTTCAATAGGAGTCGTTACTAATCATTTTTTGGTAGGTCGATTAGAAATCTAAGTAAATTAGCAGGAGAACTAAATTACTTTTACGAATCAGAGATTATGAGTTTCGGGACTTGGTTACACTAGTTAATTAAAACTAATGCCCTTTCGGTACCTTAATTCCATAGATATCCTAATTTGGCAACTCGGATTTGGTTTACTCCTAAAGCTCTAGTGAAGTGTTCTCTCTTTTTTTTCTTCTTTTTTTTCTTTTTTTGTATTCTCACTTTTTATATGAAATGCATGGATGGTAATGGGTGCATGGATAAGCAAAACGTGAATATGTAAATATAGACATACGAACGTATACATGCGAACGCGGACATGCAGACGCGATATATGTACGTGGACATGCGTATGTAGGTATACGAATACGGACGGATGGATATGAATACATACGAATACAATTATGCGGATATGAAAATGTGCGAATACGACATGCGGATACAAAGACACACGAATATAATATGTGAACGCGACATATGTACGTGGACGTGTGAACGCAATATGCATATGTAACATGTGTACGTGAATGATGCATACGTGGACATGCGTACACGACATGTGAACGCGAACATGCGGACGCGACACGCGAACAAATCATCAAAAATATGATTGGCCAATCGAAATGACTTACTTTCTAATTTTTGGGATTTTTCTGAATTTTCTAGAATTTTTCAAGACAATTTGCCTATAAGGGGCAAAATCATCATTTTGAAAAGATCAGGAAGGAAAATCATCAAAAATAGGATTGGCCGATCAAAATGACCCGTTTCCTAATTTTTGGGATTTTTTTTTGAATTTTTTTGGATGAATATGTATGAATTAATGACAATACGAATACGACGTACGTACGTGAGATGCGAATACGATATACATACGTGTATATGCGAATACGACATACGTATGTGACATGCGTACGTGACATACGAATATGACATATGTATTACAAAACCAGTCAACAGAATACATGAGATTTTTACACCACCAAGTAGGAGGCAAAGCCTACCGCGATCTAGGGTTCGGATCGAAAAATATAAAAAATTGCAATACGAATATGTATGCGGCATGGAAAAGTATGCATGAGTTATACTATATAAAATGTATATGAATGACATTTTTTAGTATTTTCGAATTAAATAAGACTAACAATGTAAAATATTCTGAATATAAATGCAATATTAAAAGATGCGATATAAAAAACAGTATATAAAGATAAAAATTAAAAATTCCATGAAACCGAAAGAAAGAGTGAGCTAATGACTCATGTGCAGTGTTATGACCTCTAGCGGGTGACTCGGCCTACCGATTCTGTGATTTGATAATGTAGAAACCAAAACGTATCAAATAGAGTACCGAAAGCAGTAAATAAACAACCTCCAGCAGGTGGCTCAGTCTACCAATTCTGGAGTTCGATGGTGTAGAAATCAAAACGCATAAAATAGAGTACAAAAAGCAGTAAATAAAAAATCTCCAGTAGGTAGCTTAGCTCACCGATTCTAGGGTTTGATAATATGAAAATTAAACTATAGAAAATAGAATACAGAAAGTAGTAAATAAAGAACCCCCAGCAGGTGGCTTGACCTACCAATTCTGAGGTTCAATGATATGGAAATTAAAATACAAAAGATGGAACACAGGAGATCTTTACACCACCAAGTAGGGGGTAGAGCTTACCGTAATCTGGGGTTCGGATCAATGAAAAGATGCAATATAAAAGTAGTAAATAAATATAAGCATTAAAATTTCCTGAAGATGGAAAGAGGGAGTGAGTTAACGACTTTCGTGCGGTATTATGACCTCCAGCAGGTGGCTCGACCTACCAATTTTGGAATTTGATAATGCGGAAATCAAAATACAAAAGATGGAATACATAAGATCTTTACACTACCAAGTAGAGGGCAGAGTCTACCGCAATCTGGGGTTTGGATCTTTTAAGTGATAAATGCAGAAAATCGCAATACGAGTACAACATGTGGATACAAAGACATATGAATATGACATGGCATAATAAAAATTTAAATTAATTCATTTGGGCAACGAAATTCTTGAAAATTTTAATGGTTAGGATCGTTATCTGATTTGATGGATTTGATTGCCGAATTCGGACCTCGTATCACCTTGTGGATCAAGATTGCAGCTCAAACGACGGAAATGAACTTGTGACTTGTGTTGATTGTTAGAGGAATTGGTGATAGTAACACCTAACTTTAAACTCCCACCATCTCTAAGATTCTCTTTTGGAAGAGAATTCTCTCTCTCTCTCTCTCTTTGATTTTTTTCTTTCTTTCCAATTTTTCTTCAATCTCTCAAAACTCTTTCAAACATCCAAAATTTTCTCTCCAAAAATACACCTCTTCCAAGCTCCATTCTTCCTCCTTTCATAGCACACTCATCTATCTCTCATTCTCTATTTCATCATCCATTCTCTATTTCTATTTCTCATTCTAATTTTTCCACTAACTCTTCTTCTTCTCCATCTTCCCTTCTCTATTTCCATCTTATTTTCTCATCTATTTTTTTTCCATCTCTTCTTCGCCATCTTCCTTTCTCTATTCTAATTTCTCCACTAACTCTTTTTTTAGTTATTTACAAAATAATCTCTCAAGTGTTAGGTATTTGCACTTTAGTCCCTGAGATTTTAAGTATTTGCAATTTAGTCCCTAGAGAAATATTTCTTTAAGTCCAAATCTCCACACAATTTTTGGCACACCTCCTCTATACTTGGTCGAAATTCACCTCATGTCTAACTCAATCGCTTGTCAAATTTAAGCTCATTTTTTTGCCGTTGATGTAAAATGCAATGCATGAGAAAATATATATTTTTTTTTATGAGAATTAATTCTTATTTTTATGCAACAGGCATTTACCCCCCACCAATGGATTCAGAATGATGAAAACTATAAGGTAGAGGTCTTGGAATTTCATGGGTGCCTCTAGAAAAAGTTTAATTTCATTTTTTGTTAACTTAGGGGCTAAATTGAGAAATGCAAAATTCAACTAAAGCCCTTTTACAAAATTGAGTCATTCCAGGTACAATTGGGCCAAGATAAAAATTTGGACTATTAGAGGACAATGTCACAACTCTTAAAAGTAAAAAATGAAAATAAATTGACTCAAATTAAATTTTTTTAGGCCCGATTCGAGATTATACTCGTGAAGGAAAATATGACCTGGAATTAGATTTTTTTGAATTTGCAATGGCCAATAGAAAAAGGGATTTAAAATAAAAATATTAACTATTTTTGTGTATTTTTGTGGCCTCAAATTTTATTTTTCCCAAATTTTCGAGCATTTTTTTATTTTTCGAAAAATATTAAAAATATGAAAAATTACTTTTTGCTCAAAATTGATTTCTTAGACTTGGCCAATGCTTTCAAAGTTGATTTTTTAATTTTATGAATTTTTAAAGATTTTCTATTATTTTTTTAAAGATAAAAGGTGATAAAAATCAAGTGTCAACAACTGCCTCTTTTTGAAAGGAAGCTCAGTAGAGGTTCATTTCAAAGAGGAGATGACACCTGAATCCTAATCGACTCAACCAAGGAAAATAAAAAGAGTTGTGACATTTGATCTCAAATACCTCTCTGTATAAGTTTTAATCTAGACCGTGCTTGAGGAGGTTCTTATGAAGTGGGGGAGAGATAGAGAGGAGAGCTTACCTGGCACTTACCTGCCCGTTGTATAGCTGTTGCCTGACATAAATACTCTTTGAACAGGCACCCAAAGATTCATTTTAAGGATACTCCAGGGAGATTAAGCTTTGACCCGTATGATAGGTCAACCCATGGCAGAGTTCCTAATGAAAGGACTCTAGTGGCGATCTATCCTATTTAGAGGATTCGCCTGTATTTTGACTCATATGGTGGATTGCACCATGATAGAATTCCTAGTTAAAGGATTCTAATGATTAAAATTGATTGAGATTTGACCCGTATAGTAGGTCACCCCATGGTAGATTCCTGATGAAAGGATTTTACTGAGCGGTTACCCAATATCGGGTTCACCGAAGAAAATGACTGTAAGAAGGACTTTGTGCATGTAGGAAGGACTTTTGTGCCTATAGGAAGGGCTTTGTGCCTGTAGAAAGGTCTTTGTGCATGTAGGAAGGACTTTGTGCATGTAGAAAGGACTTTGTGCCTGTAGAAATGACTTTTGAAAATGGACCATTCCGTATTGGGATTTCCAATGGAAGGGCCCCGAAGACGGCATATCCTATTAAAAGGGTTCGTTTAAGTGGTGCCTGTAACTCAGGACTTGAAAATAGATTATTCTGTGTTAGAAGTCACCAGACAGAAGGGGTATGCTGAAAGGGTGACTTTGGATGCCAATCTGGGATCTGGGGAGACCAAGAATCTGCAGAAGCTCAAACTCGATTTATCTTACCATGAAGGGTGTCATTTTGGGATCTAGGGAGATCAAGAATTCTGCAGAAGCTCAAACCCGATTTAACTTACTAAAGGGGGTGCTATTCTACAATCTAGGGAGACCAGAAATCCTGGAGAAACTCAAATCCAAATTATTTTACCATGAAGGGTGTTATTTTGGGATCTGGGGAGATCAGGAATCCAATAGGGTACCATTTTGGGATTTGGGGAAACTAGAAATCCTGCAAAAGCTCAAACTTGGATTAGATTCTCTTGTCGCTTTAAGCCAAAGAGGCAGAGATCAAAATATCTCAAACATTTCTATTTTTGAGACGAATCATACCCCTACGATGATTATCAAGGAATCATGCAAAATCTAAATAAATGCAACTTTGATGCAGGAGGTCATTCAAAACATCTTGCACATGGTACTGGTGATCAAAATCCATTGGGGGTAGATTTTGGATCAAGTGATATGAAATCGCTAAAAGGGTTTGGTTAACCATCAATTGGAGTACTCTCATCAAAGAGGACTTTTATAATTCCACAAATTTGTTTTGAATTTTCGCTCATCGGGAAAAATATTAGTGAATCCTCTCAAATAAATTTTACAAAACCTGATATCTAGTATTTCGGAACTATTCGCAGAGTATACATTTTGATTAACCGGAAAGGTCTTTGAACAGGATTGTTATGTTGGCTTGGTTAAAGGTTGCCAAGGGAAACCTATCAATGAGTCGAGTCAACAAATGAAAGATTTTCATTATCCGCTCTGGGTTTGCAAGTCAAAAACCTTGCAAACCTTGCAAAAATGAGAGAGAAACAATCTTGCTCGTACTCCTTACAAAAAAAAAATCTTGCTCGTACTTCTTTGAGCGAAGCTTAAAATCATTTTAACTCTACATTAACTTAAGTGCCATAATTTGAAAAGACTA
>JAGVVM010014850.1:0-17124 GCA_019149425.1 Psidium friedrichsthalianum | reverse complement strand
CCCTATATCTTCTTCCTTTTTTATCCCCCATCATTCCTATTCCTATATATCACAGTTACCTACGCGGTGCCCTCAACGGTAGCGACTTTATTCCTCATCTAATATCCCATTAGATCTACCGTGCACTCTAGCACTTACCAGGATCCCAACAATCCTTTTTTGGATCCTCTCATGGCCAGGTCTATAACCTTGGGGTGGCTTTCCTATCATGTTGTTCCTCATTTTGTAGGGTGTATGGGTCCTGCCTACCCCATAGCACCCACGATGAGAGTACAACTCGAAAGTTACAACAAAAGCAACAATTACATGAATCGGTTTATGATCCCTACTAACTATCCTAGTATCACCTTGCTCCCTTATTACTCCCTAAGGCCATGATTGTGACATTCTGGAAATGTTTGAACCAATTATCGGGATTTCAGTATAGAATGTATATATTTTCATTAATACGCTCAAATCGATGCTCACGGCTCAGAAATTAGCTACTCTGAGACGACTTTTACTTAAGGGGGAATTTCTACCTAAGAGTACTAAAATAAACGTGACGTACGTAATTTTCCAAAACAAGCCGCCCTTGGTCCTGAGATTTTCGCGGAGTCGTTACTTAATGGATTTGGCCACGAAGTGATTCCGATCTTGACAAACGAATTTCTAGGAGGTTACAAATGTGAGAATTGAATTCATTGGGCAAGAGCGTCGTCAATTGGGCAGCAGCAGTAGAACGTCGGCGAAAGGTAAGACGTGAGGTGAAATTTACCGAACTTGCCCCTGGTTTATGCTCATATCCTTAGAATTAGGATGATTATAATTATTTTTCTAGGATGAGAGCGTCGTGTAGTAGAATTTCTAGTCCGAGGGTTCGTTCGCGCTGCGGGACCCGATCGGTGCATTTGGTACGCGATCTTGAGGAGGTACACCTCCATCAGTCGTCCCATCAATCAAGTCTGTTAATCATCAATCAATGTTAATCACATCATTTCCAAGGCAATCAAATCACATCCATCAACTTTCCGATCATTATTAAAAATCCCTGAACAACTTCTTACTTACCCTACTATCTTCTTATTTAATTTTGGGATTTTTTCCTCCATATAATCTTCTCTCTCTCCTCTTCCTCTCACCCCATTCGGCCAGAAACCCCCTTCCTCCTCTCCATTTTTTCGCACGGACGCTATCTCTCCATCCCGCTCTCTCTCGGCTTTTCGTCCCGTCACCCGCCCAAGAGCCGTCGTCTTGGCCTTCGTTCCGCCACCACCCGTCGCCACCACCGCTCCTCCTCATCCTCGGTTGGTAAGTCCCTTTCACTTTCCCTCTTCATTTTCATGGCTGTAGAGCCCCGTTGAAAGCCCGACTAGCCCCCGTCCTCCGTCGTTCCTGCGAAGATCCAATCGTCAGTTTTTTATTTTCCGGCGAAATTCCAACCACGTGGGCTTGTTCTTCTCCACTTCCTCAACCTCCCTACCAACTAAAATCATTGCCTTTAGGTACCCTTGAGTCCCTCAAAGCTGCTTGGAAACAGCCCCATTCCCCCTTCCTTCCCCTTGGCCGCGACCACCAAATCGTCCACCGTGCCCTCCGTCATCATCGGCACTTTCCCACACATTCACTGCCGGTAACAACCTACTAATCCTAGCCTAGGAATACTGTATGTGATGCTAGTTTTGGATGGTCGTTTGATTCTTAGGCGATATTAATGGCTAAATCTTGTGGGGAGAAATGCTAGAACGTTTAGGTTCATTTTGTATTGCAAGGAAACGGCTGATTTGTGGGCCTTAGTCATGGAATAGGCGTGAGGGTGGTGGCTTTGTGGGGGCTGTAGGAAGGTGTTTGGGGCGTGGTTTTATGAGAGGTAGGAGTTGGCTAATTGGGCTAGATAATTTAATTAGGCTTAGATGGACTAATTGGGCTTTCACTGGCTAGGTTGAATTCATCATGAGTATAGGCTGGAGTGTTTTCTCGAGCCTCATGGCTGACTAAAGGGGGTGTATTGGTAATAAAAATTTAGAGGGCCCAAGCGTAATTGTGGGTGCCCCAAATGAGTTGTGCATGAAATGGACTAGTTTGGCCAAATAAAAAATAAAATAACAATTGGTACCCAGGTATAATTTCGGGTAAAAATGTATTGGGCCTTGGTTTTATTGGGCTAGTGGGCTAAGTCCCGAGTTGATGTGAGAGAGAGTTGTGAGTCGAAGGGTGTCCGTGGGCCGTGAGCGACCGAAAGGTCATATGGCCAAAATGACTATGGGCCCGATAAGCTACACGTGAATTTGCATAGGGCTCGTAAACTTGGACTTAGAGGACTTACATGATGATCCTGAAGATGATTATGAAAGAAAAGTTTGCAGAACATTCAGAGTGGTTATTGGACTTAAGCGAGGATTGCCCAAATTGGGCTGAAATAGGGACTGGGCCTAGGAGGCAGACGACGCGTGTATAACGCCTCGATAGTATTGATTGAGCCCTGTACCATGATCATTGTGTTTTCTGCTTTTTAACTTGTGGCCTGCCATAGTCTGATGTACATCGAACGTTCGTTGAGGGAATTGTGCCTCTTCTGTGTGACATCCTGAAAATTCGGCCGAAATTCTCGGGATTTCAAATAAATGGATATATTTCATTAGTACGTTTCTGATCGATACTCACTTGTCGGGATTAGCTACCTGGGACGACTAACCGAAGGGAAAGGCTACCTGAGGGGAAAATTTCCCAAACAGCCGCTCCGTTGGGTCCTTGAGATTTCGACAGAGTCGATATTTAATGATATGGATTTACCACAAAATGAATTCCGACGTTGACAATTGAATTTTCTAAGGCTGGTCCAATGAGAAATGGATTCTAGTTGCAGTAACGTCGCCTGAAGGGCAAATAGCCGGTTGTACGTTGCGAAGCAGACGTTAATAGAAAATTACCGAAATGCCCCCGGGTCAATGTTTCAGTCCTCCAGAATTGGCTAAATTAGAATTATTTTAGAAGGATCGGTAGAACGGTACCTGAATTCCAAAGCGAAAATCTCGTCTCGCTTGCTTGGGACCCGATTGGTGCATTTGGCCATGCATCCCGAGGTGAAGGCACAATCAAATGTGTCACATCAATTAAATCAATCCATCAATCACCACAATTCCCAATGCAAATCAATCAAGTCAAGTCAAGTACAAACTTCACATCCAATAATCCCATTACCAACCCCACTAACTTGTATTTTTGGATTTTACCTATTATAATCTCTATAGTCTCTCTCTCTCCTCACTCCCTTCATTCGGCCACACCCTCCTCCATCTCTCCCTCTCCCGAATCCTCTCATTCTCACGGCTTACTCCTCGTCTGCTCGTCGGCCGCCTCCATACCCCATTGCCATTGTCCCGTCGCCGCCGGCCGCCACCTCCACCGCCTCGTCCTCGCCAAGGTAAGCCTCCAGGTCCCTCCCTTCCCATTTTCGTCGGCCTTAGGATCCACCATGAAGCCCGGACCAGATCTACCACCATCTCTCATCTCTCTCGGTTTCTCCAGCCGGCCGCCTCCGCGCTACCGGTCCTCACCGTCCTCCGGCCCGTCGGCCACCCCACGGCACTCCCTCACCTTGGTAAGTCTCTCAAGCTTCATTTCCATCGTTCGTTGGCCGTTGAGCCTCACTTCAAGGCCCGACCAGATCACTCCTTCTTCCACTTCACCGTTCGTCGTTGAACGTCATTGAGCTCCGGCCATCCCCGCTTGTTCCACCGGCCTCCTAGCCTCCCTAAACACTTAGGAGCTAATGTTTTTAGGTTCAAGAAGCCCTCCTAATCCACCGGACCAGCTTTGGGCCGCCGCCCCCTCTTCGTTGAATGTGGATTCAATCGCCGCCCGGTGTCCTCGTTGTGATTCATCCTCATTCCAGCTACTTACGGGTAAGCAAATCCACTAATTGTAGCCTAGGATTATAGCATATGTGTGTGGTTGCTTGATTAGTGATTTGAGTCTTAAGTAGATTAATGCAAAATGGGGGATTAGAGTTACAAGCAATTGGTCGGTTTAGGTACTCTATTGAATGGCTGAATCGTGGGCTGGGCAACTTCAATTTGGGCTTGTACACATCCAATAACGGGCTGAGGATGATGAGGGAGGCGTGTGTGTGTGAGGGGCCATGGTTTTAGATTGGCTTGGGGCCCTTTTTTTTGGGCTAAAACAAACACATGGGACTTAATGGGCTTAGGTCTTTTCCTAGTGGGCTTGGTTTGGACGTGGAACATGTTTTAATGGACTATATAAATGGGCTTGGACGTCGTAAATGGGGTCCATAGGGGTTAGCTGGGCCTAAGGGTTCAATTTGGGGCCGAAATAAGGCAAAAATGTGCTTATGAGCTTAGACCATTATTGTGGGCTTGGGGCCTAGCACGAATTAAGGGCTTAATGGGCCATGTGAATGGGTTTTGGAATGTGAGGATTTAGTGCGCCAAGGTGATGGATGGGCCTTGGAATTCGAGTTGGGCCTAGTTGAGTAATTCGGGCTTAATGGATTGAGTAATCATGGGCCTTGGTCTTGGCGTGAATAGTACAATGTAATGGGCCATTTCAAGACATGTCACTATAATAAATCATGGGCTTGAGGAGTGTTTATGGGCCAAGACTTCACTTGAAACCTGATATGGGGCTAATGGGTCTTAATTAAATTCAAGTCTCAACTCGACTGATTCGGGACAAATGGGTTTAAATTAAGAAATCCAAATAAACACGCAAGCGAGAATGAGCTCTTAGAATGGAGTCTCATTAGGTTCGTAGTGGGAAAATTGGGCTACGAACTATGACCTGGGGCCTAAATACAGTAGTTTGCCTATCGATGGGACAATGGTACAGGTCTTAGGTCCCAATGATGTGATTTGCGTGTGGGGCACATATCTTACCCTGGTTTACTTATTGTCTGCACTAATTGAAGTGTTGTGATTGAATCTCGAATTGTCATGCTATGCTTGTGTGTGTGTGTGTCCATTGCTTGAGAATGCCTGATTTGAACCCTACTTATATGGTGGTGTGTCTGGACTGAAAATGATGCAAGCATGACATATGTCACTGAGAGAGTGACAAGGGAGGCCGGCCCTTAAGCGTGTTTACGGAAGGAAAGTAGAGAGATAAACGTGTCAACCTGAGGCGTACCACACGCGGGTTAGGACACGAGCCTGATGCGTACGAGACAAGGGATGTTTGATTGTCTATCTCATGCATGTGATGCTTATTTCTCTCTATTGTATGGTCACTGCTAGCTCGCCTTGATCCTTAGAATCGTTGTCTATCTTTCGATGGAGTGGATCCGTGTGAGGTATCCAGGAACCCTAAAACCATTGGTTAGGCCGAGCCAACCCTAGTATACTTTATCTACGTCTAGATTAGTGGTGAGCTTACTGAGTCCCCGACTCATTGCGTTGGTTGCCAACTTTTCAGATCCAGACCCTAGTGATGGCCGCCCGCCAGTGCTTTTTGGTCTGCCAGTTCAGGTAGAAACGGAGGTTACCCACACTACGTGGATGAGGATGCTACGCTTTGGCATAAAAGCTTGACGACTATCTGGGTGGACCGGGTAGTCCCGCTTTTTGTGCCTCGTAGGTTCGAGGCTTGGATGAGAGAGGGTGAGTTTTGCTTCGAGGGACCCATGCGAGATGTCCTGATACCCGAGGAGGACGACCCCACGCTCATGCGACCTGCTGCTTATGGAGGTGAGGTCATCGACCCAGAGCCGATGGAGGAGCTCCCGTCCCAAGACAAACGATGATCGACGGCCACGACGAGGGCGACCCTATGGACACTGAGCCCTCCTCTCCTGAGCCCGAGTAGGAGCATGATCCTGGGCAGATTACGACCCCGAGGAGGAGGAGCCGCAGGAGTGACGCCATCTGGAGCCCAGGTCTAGTTATGCGGGTTTAGGTCGAGCGAAGGACTTTTGGACTGTAGTAATGTATTTTCCTTTTTGGGGTCTGTACCTAACTCTCTTGGGTTATATATATGTATATGTTGTGTTGACTATCTTTGGCGACCACTGTTCTTACTCCCTTTTTACCCCATTATCGTATGCATGTATGTATGGGGTTGTAGAATAGCTTTCGCAGGTTCAAGATTTGGCAGATGCGTCGTCTGGTCGCGATGGAATTTCCTGGGCCGTCGCATATCGTGGACTAGGCGAACGCGAGCGATTCGTATAATTGGCGGAATGTCGCGGGCTCGTAAGGTTCAGGGCATGACATCATGGATGGTGACATTTGTGATGTGCATTGAATTGGGCATAAGCATGGCATGAACCCTCTTGTGGAGAGATAAGGGGAGAACAGCCCTGAGGCGTTCCACGCATGGGAAGTGGAGAGATAAGCATGCGGACCTAATGTACCTGGTGGAGGCACGGTGCGCCCGGACATGCGCGACACGGGATAGCTGGAGTGATAAGCGTGCCAACCTGGAGCGTACCACACGGGTTGGGGC
This sequence comes from Psidium friedrichsthalianum, assembly GCA_019149425.1. Lineage (NCBI taxonomy): Eukaryota > Viridiplantae > Streptophyta > Magnoliopsida > Myrtales > Myrtaceae > Psidium > Psidium friedrichsthalianum. Next base: position 10,683 of record JAGVVM010014850.1, on the reverse strand, counting down.
ACTAGCTTGAAGCGTATAAGACGTGGGTCGAACCTAAGATATGTCGTATGGTATTATGATACCAGACATTGAGCACTGCGCATTGAGCATTGAGCATTGAGCACTGAACCTGGAATGGTGGTATGTTACGCTCGCGTATCCCTACATGTGAATTTATTCACTGACTATACTTGATCATTAGTAGATTGGGCAGCATATATTGTACCTCATTTACGCCGCTGTCGAGAGAGTTGAGTTAGAAAGTGTTGACTGGCCCTAGAGTTATAGGTTAAGGCCGAACCGACGAACATGCCTTATCCTATGTAGGGATTAGTAGTGAGTTTATTGAGTCTTTGACTCACTAGCGTTGGTTGCCAATCTTTTCAAACCCCCGATCGTAGCAATGAGCATTCCATCGATACTTTTTGGACTCCCCGTGAAGGTGGAGATAGATGTGAGATTTTTGCCGAGGCTGATGGCACTATATAGGCCAGACACTTGACCACCGTATGGGTAGGTTATGGCAGACTGCTCCTGATTCCTCATCGATACGAGGCGTGGATGGTTAGGAGAGACCAAGTGTTCACGGGGACCGGTGTGAGCCTTCAATATCCCGATCGAGGAGATGCGTGACCCCTTCCTCCTTCGTCCCTTTACCTCGGAGGAGAGATCATTGATCCCAAGCCGAGCGAGTAGTTGCTATCACCAGGGCGCATGAGATTGATGGCCATGACGAGAGAGACCTCATGGACACTGAGCCTTCCTCTCCTGAGTTCGAGGAGGACCCTAAAGAGTGTCCGTGGCAGTCGGACTGGAGTGACACCGATCAGGAGTAAACCCTTAGGTCTAGAGATCTAGCTGAGCATGGGATTATGAGCCGTATGTTATACTCCCCTTTTGGATGGTCTGTATCCTAATGCTGGATGTTGACATATCTATATACATGTATTAGCTGTTACCTTGGACCGTGTACATTTCTTCCCTACCCCATTATTGAATGTGCGCATGTCTAGGTTGGAGATTTACTTCCGTGGTGAGTTTCGTTTTCGAAGCGTCGTCTAGCCGAGATGAATTTCCTTGGTCATCGCAAATCATGGGCCTGGCAGACCGAGTGTTGGCGGGATATCGCGAGCCCGTAGGGTTCGGGGCGTGACATCCCCATTCGAGTGGTATATCAGAGCATGGTCAGCTCGGTAAGAGACTATTCGAGATTGGGTGATTAAGGCGATATTGTCTATGACTAAGTTGCAGGTGCGTCAGGACTTGAGGTAAGGTTCTTAAGCCTAACTCAGATAGAGGTGTTCTTTTGATGGTTGATTACTGAATGTGATTGATTGTTGCTGGTTGTGATCGTGCGCTTAGTCTGCTGTTGCATGCTGCTAGACCATCATGTATTGCACGGATTATTATATTTAAAAGAAAAAATTATTAAAAACAAAATTTTGGAAAGTGCATGCATGAACACATTATATTTTATTGGACTGGGTAACCGACAGCATGGTATGGGACGAGTTTAACGGGATGCCTACAAACCGTAATAAAGCATGGTATGTGATGTATGGAATGGGGCTCTCCTCGGAGGTGAATAGCTTGGGACAGCTGTCCGCTCCGAGACCGAGGAGGGTAAGGAGTAGTCGCCGGGGCAGAGATCTGACCAAGGAGCGGCTCCTGGCAGGCTTCTAGGAGAGTGAGGCGGACAGAGTAGCTCAAGTTATACATTGACAAGGTTGAGTCTAGGCATCTGTCAAGTCCAATTACATTAAAAAGTTGCAGCAACTTATTTTACATGCATATTCATGTCAGTAGACGCGATGGCAGGCAAAGGCTTAGGTAGTGGTTTAGACTTCTAATTCTTGAGAGGAATTATATTAGGTCTAGGTGCGAGAAAGATTTAGAAGGATGAGCAGAAGCGGCAAAAGGCCAAGCACAGCCACGTTAAGTTCGCGAGCTCCAGCGCCTAAAGGAGACCCTAGGATTGAAGAAATGATGAGGAACCTAAAGAAAGTGAGTAACTTGATGGGTAGGCAGGCTGCAGAATGAGCTGCCGCTGTAGCCCAAGCAGCTGAGGCCGCCTTGGCCGCTGCGAATGGAGCGAATAGAGGGAATGGACAAGGAAATGGAGGTGTCAACACACCATATAATGGAACAATTTCTGAAGTTGCAATCATCTAAGTTCAACAGAAGTGGAGAGCCTGAAGCAACCTTCCTCTAGATAGAGCAACTGGAGAAAGCATTCGCTGTCTTAGGATGCTCAGATGGAGAAAAGGTCTCACTGGCGACCTATCAGCTCCAAAGTACGGTTGATGATTGTGGAAAGCCACCCGCGGAGGGTTTTCCCTGAAGGTATGAAACCGAATTGGGTAGCATTCTACGCCGCGTTAATGGGAAGTATTTTTCTGAAGCTACCCAAGAGAGAAAAATGAAAGAATTCCTGAGACTTCGCCCGGTGCAGATATCAATGGACCGATATGAAGGAGAATTTGCTAGGCTGTTCAAGTTCGATGGAGGCTGATAGAGGATTCATGGGACAGAGCAAGGAGGTTTCGTGAAGGACTAAGGCCAAAATTAAAAAGTATGCTGATCGCCACTGGACTGAGAGACAAAAAGAGATGAATGAGAGAGCTCTGGCGATCAAGCGAGACTTGATGGAGAAGGCTACTGCATCTAGATCGCGGTTCGCTCCTGGAAGGGACCGTAGGAGTTTTGGCAAGAGGCCAACGCGAGATAATCGAAGGTTTATCCCACCAGGTAGAAGGACCTTGGGAAAAACCAAAGCCATTAGTTAGTCTAAACTGTCGCGACTGCGGTAGAAGGTGTGGGGCCAACCCTGCCCAAAGCAAACAGGAGCTTGCTTTGGATGCGGGCAGATGGGGCACCAACGGAAAGACTGTCCAAAAAGGGGCCCAAGACCGTAGCTCCAGCAATAGAGACCTCAAGCTGTGGCCACCCCACAAAGAAATCTGAACCGGCCGCCTGCATAAGGAAAGGTCTAGGCAGTGGCGCGCAAGGAGGCTAAGAACGCGCCAGGGGTGATCACAGGTACCGTCTCTCTCTATGGTCATACTGCGTATGTATTGTTTGATCCTGGAGCTTTGTATTCCTTCGTGTCTGAACAATTTGCTGAGCTGTCTAGATTAGATGTGAAGCCCTTAGATGTCATCTTGCATGTAGCCACCCCGTTAAGGATAGAGTAATCATCACGTCAGGATGCATCGGGTGTAAGATAGTCTTGGGCGATAGAGATGAAGTAATTGACTTGGCTGTCTTACCCATGTTTGAGTTTGATGTGATTATTGGTATGGATTGATTATTTAGACATGGGGCCGTCATTGATTGTAATAGGAGCGTGGTTCAACTTAATCCAGTAGGCTACCCTGGATATGAATTTTTGGAAAATCGAGGAGGAACCTCAATTCCTTGGATTTCGTCACTGGAAGCGACTAAGCTGATGGATGAAGCTTGTCAAGCATTTTTAGCATCAGTGACGGATTCGTCTGTCCAAGAAGTGAGTTTGGAGAAAGTACTTGTAGTGAAGGATTTCTGGACGTTTTCTTCAAGAATTGCCTGGCTTGCCACCAAAGCTTGAGGTGGAATTTGTGATTGAGTTGGCAAAACAGAGTCGATCTGAAAGCACCGTATAGTATGTCATTGTCGAAGTTAAAGGAGTTGAAAGTGCAGATGCAAGAGCTACTAGATAAAGGATTTATCCGCCCCAGTACTTTGCCATGGGGAGCTCTGGTGCTGTTCGTCAAGAAGAAAGATGGATCGTTAAGGCTGTGTATAGATTACCACAGCTAAATCAAGTGACGATCAAGAACAAGTACCCGCTGCCAAGGATTAATGATCTATTCGATCAGCTTCAAGAACATCCGTGTTCTCCAAGATAGACCTAAGGACAGGCTATCACGAACTGAGGATCAAGAAGAGGATATTCTGAAGATGGCTTTTAGGATTAGATAGATATGGACATTATGAGTTCACGGTTATGCTATCTGGATTGACGAATGCCCCAACTGCATTTATGGATATGATGAATCGAGTGTTTAAGGAATTCCTGGACAGTTCGTGATAGTCTTTATCGACGATTTTTTGGTGTACTCGAAGAACTCAGAAGACCATGAGCGACATTTGGAAACTGTTCTGCGAACCTTGAGAGAACACTCGCTGCACACCAAGTTTAGTAAATGCGAATTCTGGCTGAGTAGAGTGTCATTTCTTGGATACATAGTGTCTGGTGAAGGAATATCTGTAGATCCGCAAAGATTGAGGCCGTGGAGAAGTGCGAGGCCTACGACTGTGATAGAGGGTGAAGTTTCCTTGGATTAGCTGGATACTATAAACACTTCGTGGAAAGGTTCTCCATGATAGCCGCCCCATTAACTCGTTTGTTGAAGAAAGAGTCAAAGTTTGAATGGACCACTAAGTGTGAGGAGAGTTTTTAGGAGCTGAAGCACAGATTGACCACTGTGCCAGTACTAACAATCCCATCCAAACCTGGAGGATTTGAGATCTATAGTGACGCGTCACTGAGAGGATTGGGATGTGTCTTGATGCAGCATGGACGGGTGGTAGCATATGCATCTCGACAGTTGAGGCCACACGAGATGAATTACCCGATGCACGACTTGGAATTGGCTGCAATAGTGTACGCACTAAAGATTTGGAGACATTACTTGGTGGGTGAAAGGTTTCAAATCTATACAGATCACCAGAGTTTAAAGTATTTATTCTCGCAGAAGGAGTTGAATATGAGGCAGCGTCGCTGGATGGAATTATTAAAGGATTACGATTGCGATATTCTGTACCATCTTAGGAAGGCGAACAAAGTAGCGGATGCCTTGAGTCGAAAGTCGAGCATCGCGCCTTGATGGTTAAAGAATGGACGCTATTAGAAGGAATAAGGGACTCAGAATTTAAGATCGAGGTAGGAAAACTCTTAAGCCTAATGGCTACCCTACGAGTTGAACCAGAAATTCAGTTGAGGATTAAGGAACTACAGCCTATGGACCGTGATATCCAGAAGATTGTATCTACTGACGCGGGTAAGAGGAAGCTTGAGTTTCAAGTAACTGAGGATAGAGTATGGAAGTTCAAAGGACGTCTATGCGTGCCGAACGATGAGGAGCTGAAAGGAAGGATTCTATTTGAGGCTCACCGGAGTAATTATAGCATTCATCCTGGGAGTACGAAGATCTATCAGAATCTATGTCAGCACTACTGGTGGAATGGAATGAAAGTAGATGTGGCTAAACATGTGGCCAAGTGCTTGACGTGCCAGCAGTGAAGGCGCAGAATTGTAAGCCTGAAGGACTACTGCAACCATTGGAGATCTTATAATGGAAATGGGGGCATATCACTATGGACTTTGTGATAGGATTGCCGAGGAGTCAGAGAGGAAACGACTCAATTTGGGTAATAGTCGATAGGTTAAGAAAATCTGCGTACTTCATCGTAGTGCGAAAGGACTTCGCTTTGGAGAAGCTAAGCCGAGTTGTGCGTGAGGCAGGTCGTTTGGCTGCACGGAGTGCCTGTGACTGTTACTTCTGATCGTGACCCTCGCTTCACCGCGACCTTTTGGAAGAGTCTACATGGTGCTTTGGGAACAGAATTGAGGTTTAGTACAACCTATCACTCGCAGACTGATAGCCAGTCGAGAGAACCATATAAACACTGGAAGATATGTTGAGAGCTTGTGTGATCGATTTCAAAGGTGGTTGGAAAAGCGATTACATTTAGTGCAATTCGCTTACAACAATAGCTATCAATAGAGCATTAGGATGGTACATTTCGAGGCATTGTATGGAAGAGCCTGTAGGGCACCCGTCTGCTGGGCGAGGTTGGTGAGAGGAGCATAACAGGCTCAGAGTTGGTCCAGCAGTCGGTAGAGGCAGTTAAGGTGATCAGGGATAGACTGAGGATGACGCAAAGTAGACAGAAGAGCTATGCAGACAGGCGGTGTAGGCTATTGGAGTTATAAGTTGGAGTCCATGTATTTTGAAAGTGTCGCCCATGAGGGGATTGTCTCAATTTGGCAAGAAAGGGAAGTTGAGCCCGAGATTTGTGGGACCATTCGAGATTTTGGAAAAGGTGGGACACTAGCTTACCGCCTAGCGTTGCCATCAAACCTATCCAAGTTCACAACGTGTTCATGTGCCGATGTTGAGGAAATACGAGCCGGACCCAGGCTATATACTCGATCATGAAGTCATGAAATGGTATGACCCAGTCTACTACGTGGAAAGACCAGTAAGGATCTAGGATCGAAGAGAGCAAGTCCTGAGAAACAAGACAGTACTGCTGGTCAAAGTAATCCGGGAACACCAAGACTGAAGGAGCGACATGGGAAAGTGAAGATGAGATGAAGAGAAGTATCCACATCTATTCGAGTAGTCAGCTATAATCCTTGTCTGGTTTTGTGGATTGTAGTCTGTAAATTTCAAGACGAAAATTTTATAAGGAGGGAAGAATTGTGACAGTTTGGAAATTCGACCCAATTATCGGGATTTCAATATAGAATGGATATATTTCAATAATACGCTCTAGTGATGCTCACTCAGAATTAGCTACTCTGAGACGACTAAACGAAGGGGAATGGCTATCTAGGGTACTAAAATACGTAGACGCGCATAATTTCCTAAACAGCGCCCGTTGGTCTGACATTTCGATGGAGTCGTTACTTAATGGATTTGGCCACGAAGTTAATTCCGATCTTGGACAATCGAATTTCTAGGTAGGTTACAATGGAGAATTGAATTTGGTTGTAGAAGCGTCGCTAATTGGGCAGACAGTAGGAGAACGTCGCGAGGCAAGACGTGAGGTGGAAATTTACCGAACTGCCCCTGGTTTATGCTTAGTCCTTAGAATTAGATGATTAGAATTATTTTTTTAGGATGAGAGCGTCGATGTAGTAGAATTTCTAGTCTGAGGTTTGTTCGCGCTCAGGACCCGATCAATGCATTTGACAGGCATCTTGAGGAAATATCCCATCAGTCGTCCCATCAATCAAGTCTTGTCAATTAATCAATCAATGTCAAATCACATCATATCCAAGAAAATCAATCACATCCATCAACTTCCATCCATTATTAAAAATCCATGAACAACTTTTACCTACCCACAATCTTATTTGAATTTTGGCTTTTTCCTCATTATAATCTTCTCTCTCTCTCTTCCTCTCACCCCATTCGGCCGAAACCACCTCCTCCTCCGCTCCATTTTTCGCCCGATGCCATCTCTCCATCCCGCTCTCTCTCGGCTTCTTCGTCTACCGCCGCCCAAGAGCCGTCGTCGCCAGCCGCCGCCCCAAGAGCCGTTGTCGTTGGCCACCGTGCCTCCTACCCTCTTGGTAAGTCCCTTTGACCTTTCTCCTCTTCATTTTCATGGCTGTAGAGCCCCGTTTGAAGCCCGACCAACCCCCATCTCCGTCATTCTCTCCGTTCGTTATTTTTGGTTCCGGCGAAATTCCGATTATGTGGGCTTGTTCCACTCGCTTCCACAACCTCCCTAACACTAGAATCATTGCATTTAGGCCTTCGAGTCACTCAAAGCTGCTGGAAACAGCCCCCACGCCGCCATCCTTTCCCCTTGGCCGCGGACACCAAATCGGCCACCGTCAGCCTCCGTCGTCGTCGTCGTCATCACTTTCCACACTCCATTCCGATAAGCAACCTACTAATCCTAGCCTAGGAATAATGTATGTGATTCTGGCTTGGATGGTAGATTGCTTGGCTTAGGCGAAATGGCTAGAAATGTGGGAGAAAGGCTAGAACGGTTAGGTCGTTTTGGATTGCAAGGAAGAACGGGCTATTTGTGGGCCATTAGGTCATGGAAATAGGCGTGAGGGTGATGCTTGGGGGCTGTAGGAAGTGTCGGGGGCGTGGTTATGAGAGGTGAGTTGGGCTAATGGGCTAGAAAAATTTAATTGGGCTTAAATGGACTAATTGGGCTTCACGGGCTAGGTTGAATTCTCATGAGTATGGGCTTGGGCGTGTTTTATAGAGCCTCATGGCCTATCCAAAGGGGTGAGGTAAATGAAAATTTAGAGGGCCCAAGCGTAATTGTGGGCCGCAGAACAAGTTAGGCTTGAAATGGACTAGTTTGGCCAATTGGACCCAAGGTCTAAATTTCAGGTAAAAAGTGCATTGGGCTTGGTTTATGGGCTAGTGGGTGTCCTAGCGTTGATGTGAGAGAGAGATTGTGAGTCAAAGTGTGGTCGTGGGCCGCGAGCGACGAACGGGTTAATACGAGCCAAAATGGACTATCGGCCTGAGGAGCTCAACGCATGAATTCGCATAGGGCTCGTAAACCTGGACTTAGAGGACTTAAATGAAGATCCATGAGATGATTAAAAAGAAGTTTGAGAGTCAGAGTGAGATAGGGATTGGGCCTAGGAGGCAGAACGACCTTAACAACGCTTTGATAGTAATTAATTGAGCCTATACCATGATGATTGTGTTCTGCTTTTTTAACTTGTGGCATGCCATATTCTGCATGTACGTCGAACGTTCGTCTGGGATTGTGTCCTCTGCATGGATGGTGACATTTGTGACGTGCATTGAATTGGGCATGAGCATGGCATGAACCTTCTTATGGAGAGATAAGGGGAGAACGGCCCTGAGGCATTCACGCATGGGAAGTGGAGAGATAAGCATGCGGAACCTAATGTACTTGATAGAGGCACGGTGCGCCCGGACAGGCGCTGCACGGGGTAGCCGGAGTGATAAGTGTGCCAACCTAGAGCGTACCACACGCGGATTGGGGCACAAAGCCTGGAGCGTGAGACGCGGGTCGAACCTAACATAGGTCATATGGTATTCCGATACCAGACATTGAGCATTGTGCATTGAGCATTAAACATTGAACACTGACCTTGGAATGGTGGCATGTTATATTCGTACATCCCTGCATGTGAATTTATTCCCTGACTATACTTGATCATTAGTAGATTGGGCAGCATATATTGTACCTCATTTACGTCGCTGTCGAGAGAGTTGAGTTAGAAAGTGTTGACTAACCTAGAGTTATAGGTTAAGGTCGAACCGACGAACATGCCTTATCCTATGTAGGGATTAGTAGTGAGCTTATTGAGTCTTTGACTCATTGGCATTGGTTGCCGATCTTTTCAGACCCCCGACTGTAGCGACGAGCATTCCACCGATACTTTTTAGACTCCTCGTGGAGGTGGAGATAGATGTGAGATATTTTGCCGAGGCTGATGGCGCTATATGGGCTAGACACTTGACCACCGTTATGGGTAGATTATGGCAGTCCGCTCCTGATTCCTCATCAATACGAAGCGTGGATGGTTAGGAGAGACCAAGTGTTCACGGGACCAGTGCGAGCCTTCGAATCCCGATCGAGGAGATGGGTGACCCCTTCCTCCTTCATCCTATTACCTTCGGAGGAGAGATCATTGATCCCGAGCCGAGAAAGCAGCTGACATCACTAGGGGGCATGGAGATTGATGGCCATGACGAGGGAGACCCCATGGACACCGAGCCTTCCTCTCTTTAGTTCGAGGAGGACCTCGAAGAGCGTCCGTGGCAGTCGGATTGGAGCGACACCGATCAGGGTTGACCCTTAGGCCTAGAGATCTGGGATGAGCGTGGGATATGAGCGTATGTTATCTCCCCTTTGGATGGTCTGTATCCTAACGCTGGATGTTGCGTATCTATATACTATATTAGCTGTTACCTTGGGCCGTGTACATTTTCTCCCTACCCCATTATTGAATGTGTGCATGCTGGGTTTGGAGATTTGCTTCCGCGGGGTGAGTTTCATTTTCGAAGCGTTGTCTAGCTGCGATGATTTCCTAGGTCGTCGCAAATCATGGGCCAGGCGGACGCGAGTGTTGGCGGGATGTCGCTGGAGCACCTAGGGTTCGGGGCGTAACATCCCCATTCGAAATATGTGAATCCCATGGAGGGGGTGTGCACAACTTCTTGTCCCACATCACTAGGAGGAGTCCTAGGCTGATTATAAGGTTTAGGCTTACCTTTAACCTTGCAAGAGGCCTTTTCTTTGGGAGTGTATGGGCAACCAATGGAGGAACAAAGCCGGTTGAGGACTATGTGTCTAAAGCGGACAATATCTTGCGAATGGTGGGTCCAGTCATTATAATTGTATCAGAGCCGACTCCCAATAGCATGTGGGACTGTTAGCGGGAGCTCACTGGTACCGCGGTGCACAGCGGGGATGTTTGTGCCGCTGAGGGAGGGAGTATGTGACATTCCATGGAGGGTCTGCGTGTGCAAACTCCTTGTCCTACATTTGCTTAGGGGAGGGGAGTCCTAGGCTGGTTTATAAGGCTTAGGATTGTTTTTAACTTGCAAAGAGGCCTTTTTTGGGCGTTATATGGGCAACCCATGAAGGAACAAAACCGGTGAGGACTGTATGTCCAAAGTGGACAATATCTTGCGAGTGGTGGGTCCAGGTCGTTATAATGATTGGATGGATCAGGCTGCCTCGCTCTGATATTACCTTAGGTGGAGATGTCCATGCCTCGATCCTGAGTACGCACCATCCCTACCAAACACCTTATGGTTGGAAGAATAAAGTCCTATGTACATTAATGACAAAATGGAAAATTTTTCTAGCATGCCGGAAAAATGTATAATACTCCTAAGACAAAAGATTAAAATAGGGATAGCAAGCAGGAAAAACTCCATAATCATTATTAATCAGCTAAATATCCCCCAATACAAT
>JAGVVM010014845.1:0-10071 GCA_019149425.1 Psidium friedrichsthalianum | reverse complement strand
CAGAGTGGTTTTCCTTGGAGGTGGAAAATTCGTCCACCTGGTTTTATCAATTTGCAAATTATTCCTCAGTTAGTTAAAAGAATGAAATTGGCCGATATTATGACAATACTAGGTAGCATAGATATCATTATGGGAGAAGTTGATCGTTAAAATGATAATTGATACAACAGAAGTACAAGATATAAATTCTTTTTCTAGATTCGAATCTTTAAAAGAAGTCTATGGAATCATAGGGATGTTTTTACCTATTTTGACTCTTGTATTGGGAATCACAATAGGTGTACTCGTAATTGTGTGGTTAGAAAGAGAAATATCTGCAGGAATACAACAACGTATTGGTCCCGAATACGCCGGTCCTTTGGGAATTCTTCAAGCTTTAGCAGATGGGACAAAACTTATTTTCAAAGAGAATCTTTTTCCATCTAGAGGAGATACTCGTTTATTCAGTATAGGACCATCCATAGCAGTTATATCCATTTTACTAAGTTATTCAGTAATTCCTTTTAGTTATCACCTTGTTTTATCTGATCTCAATATCGGTGTTTTTTTATGGATTGCCATTTCCAGTATTGCTCCCATTGGACTTCTTATGTCAGGATATGGATCAAATAATAAATATTCTTTTTTAGGTGGTCTACGAGCCGCTGCTCAATCGATTAGTTATGAAATACCATTAACTCTTTGTGTGTTATCAATATCTCTACGTGCGATTCGTTAAAACAGAAAATTCTCTTTTCTTTATTTTTCGAAAAGAAATTGAATAGATATCTCCTTTTTTATTCATCATTCAGTTTGATGAACTAAATCAGATAGTTGTATGAGTGAAAGAAAACAGCTTAGAAATTAGCAGTAAAAAGATTGAGTCTCATTTCCTACGTACAAGAATAAAAAAAAAAGTAAATATAAGCAAGACTTTTACCCCAAGATTGGTTGATTAGTCATCCTGGCTTGAAGCGGGCTCAACTCAAAAGATCAACCGTATAGAGTTTTCACTATCGTTTCTATGTATTACCATAACGGGTGATTGAGCAAAAATCAGTGGATGGTTAGGAACACCAAAATACATAAAGGATTCGTAATGGAGATTTGTTATGTAAATTATCCAAAAGGAATTTTTACATAACATAAAAAGAATAGTAATTGGGGCTTTAAGTTAGTAGAAATGATCAAGCAGTACTACCCACGATTCCGATTCAGAGTATGCTCCTATCCACAGATTCAAAAATGACTATCAGGAACGAAATAATCCTTTTTTTGAACCCCCCCTTTTTCAGAAAGAAGAATAGGAACGAAAAAAAAGATCTTTTTCTTCTTTCCTATATTCATAGGGATAAGGTGGCATTATTCAGGAACTAATGTCTAATTTTTTTTTCGTAATCAAAAAGAATGGGTTGAAATATCTATTGATATTTTTACAAAGAGTATTTTATTGAAGGATTAAGTTATTACTCAACAAAGAAAAATTTAAATTATTAAAGGATGAGATCAATTCAGAAGTGCTTTTTTAGTTATTATTATAGCAGACAGAATTTCATTGGTCTAATTCAGGACCTTCCGCTCGGTTTTGACTCTATCTATATAGAATATATATTTTATTTCGAATCGATATATAGTATTATACTACAAACATATCAATCTAAATAATATCAATTTGGTCCTTAGATTTATTGATGGCCCTCGAGGAGCCGTATGAGGTGAAAATCTCATGTACGGTTCTGGAATAGCGATGGGAATAGTGATGTTATCATCGACTATGATTATCTAACAGTTCAAGTACAGTTGATATAGTTGAGGCCCAGTCCAAATATGGTTTTTGGGGATGGAATTTGTGGCGTCAACCTATAGGGTTTTTCGTTTTTCTAATTTCTTCCCTAGCAGAATGCGAGAGATTACCTTTTGATTTACCAGAAGCAGAGGAAGAATTAGTAGCAGGTTATCAAACCGAATATTCGGGTATCAAATTTGGGTTATTTTACGTTGCTTCCTATCTAAATCTATTAGTTTCTTCGTTATTTGTAACAGTTCTTTACTTAGGGGTTGGAATATCTCTATTCCTTATATATTCGTTCCTGAGCTATTTGAAATAAATAAAGTAGGTAGAGTGTTTGGAACGACAATTGGTATTTTTATTACATTAGCTAAAACTTATTTGTTCTTGTTTATTTCTATCACAACAAGATGGACTTTACCTAGACTAAGAATAGATCAATTATTAAATCTTGGATGGAAATTTCTTTTACCCATTTCTCTCGGTAATCTATTATTAACAACTTCTTTCCAACTCCTTTCATTGTAAAGGAAAGAAAAAGGAATAGGATATTCTAGATTTACGACTTCTCTCAAATATCAAACAAGAGAAAGAAACAAACATAAAATTATTCATAGATCTTTACGATATGTTCCCTATGGTAACTGGGTTCATGAATTACGGTCAACAAACAGTACGAGCCGTAAGGTACATTGGTCAAGGGTTCATGATTACCTTATCCCACGCAAATCGTTTACCTGTAACTATTCAATATCCTTATGAAAAATTAATTACATCCGAGCGTTTCCGCGGCCGAATCCATTTTGAATTTGATAAATGCATTGCTTGTGAAGTATGTGTTCGTGTATGTCCTATAGATCTACCTGTTGTTGATTGGAAATTGGAAACTGGTATACGAAAGAAACGCTTGCTTAATTACAGTATTGATTTCGGAATTTGTATTTTTTGTGGTAACTGTGTTGAATATTGCCCAACAAATTGTTTATCAATGACTGAAGAATATGAGCTTTCTACTTATGATCGTCACGAATTGAATTATAATCAAATCGCTTTGGGTCGTTTACCAATGTCAGTAATTAACGATTATACAATTCGAACAATTTCGAATTCGTAATAATAAAAAAAAATGTTAAAACCCTTTGATTAAAGAGGAATTTCCACCAATTAGTAAGGTTCAATTTGATCTAATCTACAGGAATGAGTTCTTTATTTTTTTTGTTGGTCACTAACTATAAATTCCAATTAACTGTTGATTAGTTGGTAAGAAGTGCGATTCAAGTTGGATTGAAAATTGAATCTAATAATAGAATTTGAGTTTTGAGCTAAATTACCCTTTTCTTTGGTGTAAATCTTTTGGGTAAAGAGAAAACCATATTCTATTGGTCCACTAATTGGACCCAGACCTATTTTAAATCCATTCGATTCGAATTAAATGCAATTAGGAGCATATCCTAAAAAAATGAAAAAATTCCTTGTCGGGTCAATAAAATCATGAAAAACATTTCAATTTATTTCTCTTTTACATATAATAATGGATTTGCCTGGACCAATACATGATTTTCTTTTAGTTTTTCTGGGATCAGGTCTTATATTAGGAAGTTTAGGAGTGGTATTACTTACCAATCCAATTTATTCTGCCTTTTCTTTGGGATTGGTTCTTGTTTGTATATCTTTATTTTATATTCTATCAAACTCCCATTTTGTAGCGGCTGCGCAGCTCCTTATTTATGTAGGAGCTATAAACGTTTTAATTCTATTTGCTGTGATGTTCATGAATTGTTCAGAATATTACAAAGATTTGAATCTTTGGACTGTTGGAGATGGGATTACTTCGTTGGTTTGTACAAGTATTTTGGTTTCACTAATGACTACTATTTTAGATACGTCTTGGTACGGGATTATCTGGACGACAAAGTCAAACCAGATTATTGAGCAAGATTTGATAGGGAATAGTCAACAAATCGGAATTCATTTATCAACAGATTTTTTTCTTCCATTTGAACTCATTTCCATAATTCTTTTAGTTGCTTTGATAGGTGCAATTGCTGTTGCTCGTCAATGATAAATTTTGATAACTATTTACTAGCAATCAAAATTTAACTTTGTTTTCTGTTATCAAATCCATTTATCTTCAATTCTATTTGAAAACTGTTCATGTATAAAATAGAAATTATTTATTTTGATTCATTACCAAATATCAATCTATTCCTTTGTTTTGTACTTGTTATATTATAGTCAATTGAATACGTTGAATTCTTGTTCATATTGAAATGAATCAAAATTAATAAGGAGCTGGTCAATGATACTCGAACATGTACTTGTTTTGAGTGCCTATTTATTTTCTATTGGTATCTATGGATTGATCACGAGTCGAAATATGGTTAGAGCCCTTATGTGCCTTGAACTTATCCTCAATGCGGTTAATATAAATTTCGTAACATTTTCAGATTTTTTTGATAGTCGACAATTAAAAGGAGATATTTTCTCCATTTTTGTTATAGCTATTGCAGCCGCCGAAGCAGCTATTGGATTAGCTATTGTTTCGTCAATTTATCGTAACAGAAAATCAACTCGTATCAATCAATCGAATTTGTTGAATAAATAAGTAGTATTAATTATATATTATTAATTATAGAAATCAGAATATTCATCAATTCAAATTAGCATGTATAATACGTAGGTTTGAGAAAAACGTAAGAAATCAAAGTATCTTGGGCCGATCTCATGACTCGATCCGGAATTCGATTGATTAGAAAAATTATGGTAAAATCCATTGAATCATCTAGTGTCTAAATATATGATACATTTACAAGTTTACTAGATCGAAAATTGATGATATTCAAAAACTTATAGATCCGATGTCACATTCAGTAAAGATTTATGATACATGTATAGGATGTACTCAATGTGTGCGAGCCTGCCCAACAGATGTATTAGAAATGATACCATGGGATGGATGTAAAGCTAAGCAAATTGCTTCTGCTCCAAGAACGGAGGACTGTGTTGGTTGTAAGAGATGTGAATCCGCCTGTCCAACGGATTTTTTGAGCGTTCGAGTTTATTTATGGCATGAAACAACTCGAAGCATGGGTCTAGCGTATTAATACGTTCCAGAAAAAACCACGTAAATACATTTTGAATACAATTAATTTTTTTTACCGACAAAAACCCGTGCTCGAAAATAGATAATATATTATTCTTTTTTCTTTATCGAGTACGGGTTTTTTTGTCCAAGTGTATCTTGTCTTTACCACGAATTATTTTCCTTGCCAAGGAAAATAATTCGTGGTAAAGACAAGATACACTTGGACAAAAAAACCCGTACTCGATAAAGAAAAAAGAATAATATATTATCTATTTTCGAGCACGGGTTTTTGTCGGTAAAAAAAATTAATTGTATTCAAAATGTATTTACGTGTTTTTTCTGGAACGTATTAATACGCTAGACCCATGCTTCGAGTTGTTTCATGCCATAAATAAACTCGAACGCTCAAAAAATCCGTTGGACAGGCGGATTCACATCTCTTACAACCAACACAGTCCTCCGTTCTTGGAGCAGAAGCAATTTGCTTAGCTTTACATCCATCCCATGGTATCATTTCTAATACATCTGTTGGGCAGGCTCGCACACATTGAGTACATCCTATACATGTATCATAAATCTTTACTGAATGTGACATCGGATCTATAAGTTTTTGAATATCATCAATTTTCGATCTAGTAAACTTGTAAATGTATCATATATTTAGACACTAGATGATTCAATGGATTTTACCATAATTTTTCTAATCAATCGAATTCCGGATCGAGTCATGAGATCGGCCCAAGATACTTTGATTTCTTACGTTTTTCTCAAACCTACGTATTATACATGCTAATTTGAATTGATGAATATTCTGATTTCTATAATTAATAATATATAATTAATACTACTTATTTATTCAACAAATTCGATTGATTGATACGAGTTGATTTTCTGTTACGATAAATTGACGAAACAATAGCTAATCCAATAGCTGCTTCGGCGGCTGCAATAGCTATAACAAAAATGGAGAAAATATCTCCTTTTAATTGTCGACTATCAAAAAAATCTGAAAATGTTACGAAATTTATATTAACCGCATTGAGGATAAGTTCAAGGCACATAAGGGCTCTAACCATATTTCGACTCGTGATCAATCCATAGATACCAATAGAAAATAAATAGGCACTCAAAACAAGTACATGTTCGAGTATCATTGACCAGCTCCTTATTAATTTTGATTCATTTCAATATGAACAAGAATTCAACGTATTCAATTGACTATAATATAACAAGTACAAAACAAAGGAATAGATTGATATTTGGTAATGAATCAAATAAATAATTTCTATTTTATACATGAACAGTTTTCAAATAGAATTGAAGATAAATGGATTTGATAACAGAAAACAAAGTTAAATTTTGATTGCTAGTAAATAGTTATCAAAATTTATCATTGACGAGCAACAGCAATTGCACCTATCAAAGCAACTAAAAGAATTATGGAAATGAGTTCAAATGGAAGAAAAAAATCTGTTGATAAATGAATTCCGATTTGTTGACTATTCCCTATCAAATCTTGCTCAATAATCTGGTTTGACTTTGTCGTCCAGATAATCCCGTACCAAGACGTATCTAAAATAGTAGTCATTAGTGAAACCAAAATACTTGTACAAACCAACGAAGTAATCCCATCTCCAACAGTCCAAAGATTCAAATCTTTGTAATATTCTGAACAATTCATGAACATCACAGCAAATAGAATTAAAACGTTTATAGCTCCTACATAAATAAGGAGCTGCGCAGCCGCTACAAAATGGGAGTTTGATAGAATATAAAATAAAGATATACAAACAAGAACCAATCCCAAAGAAAAGGCAGAATAAATTGGATTGGTAAGTAATACCACTCCTAAACTTCCTAATATAAGACCTGATCCCAGAAAAACTAAAAGAAAATCATGTATTGGTCCAGGCAAATCCATTATTATATGTAAAAGAGAAATAAATTGAAATGTTTTTCATGATTTTATTGACCCGACAAGGAATTTTTTCATTTTTTTAGGATATGCTCCTAATTGCATTTAATTCGAATCGAATGGATTTAAAATAGGTCTGGGTCCAATTAGTGGACCAATAGAATATGGTTTTCTCTTTACCCAAAAGATTTACACCAAAGAAAAGGGTAATTTAGCTCAAAACTCAAATTCTATTATTAGATTCAATTTTCAATCCAACTTGAATCGCACTTCTTACCAACTAATCAACAGTTAATTGGAATTTATAGTTAGTGACCAACAAAAAAAATAAAGAACTCATTCCTGTAGATTAGATCAAATTGAACCTTACTAATTGGTGGAAATTCCTCTTTAATCAAAGGGTTTTAACATTTTTTTTTATTATTACGAATTCGAAATTGTTCGAATTGTATAATCGTTAATTACTGACATTGGTAAACGACCCAAAGCGATTTGATTATAATTCAATTCGTGACGATCATAAGTAGAAAGCTCATATTCTTCAGTCATTGATAAACAATTTGTTGGGCAATATTCAACACAGTTACCACAAAAAATACAAATTCCGAAATCAATACTGTAATTAAGCAAGCGTTTCTTTCGTATACCAGTTTCCAATTTCCAATCAACAACAGGTAGATCTATAGGACATACACGAACACATACTTCACAAGCAATGCATTTATCAAATTCAAAATGGATTCGGCCGCGGAAACGCTCGGATGTAATTAATTTTTCATAAGGATATTGAATAGTTACAGGTAAACGATTTGCGTGGGATAAGGTAATCATGAACCCTTGACCAATGTACCTTACGGCTCGTACTGTTTGTTGACCGTAATTCATGAACCCAGTTACCATAGGGAACATATCGTAAAGATCTATGAATAATTTTATGTTTGTTTCTTTCTCTTGTTTGATATTTGAGAGAAGTCGTAAATCTAGAATATCCTATTCCTTTTTCTTTCCTTTACAATGAAAGGAGTTGGAAAGAAGTTGTTAATAATAGATTACCGAGAGAAATGGGTAAAAGAAATTTCCATCCAAGATTTAATAATTGATCTATTCTTAGTCTAGGTAAAGTCCATCTTGTTGTGATAGAAATAAACAAGAACAAATAAGTTTTAGCTAATGTAATAAAAATACCAATTGTCGTTCCAAACACTCTACCTACTTTATTTATTTCAAATAGCTCAGGAACGAATATATAAGGAATAGAGATATTCCAACCCCCTAAGTAAAGAACTGTTACAAATAACGAAGAAACTAATAGATTTAGATAGGAAGCAACGTAAAATAACCCAAATTTGATACCCGAATATTCGGTTTGATAACCTGCTACTAATTCTTCCTCTGCTTCTGGTAAATCAAAAGGTAATCTCTCGCATTCTGCTAGGGAAGAAATTAGAAAAACGAAAAACCCTATAGGTTGACGCCACAAATTCCATCCCCAAAAACCATATTTGGACTGGGCCTCAACTATATCAACTGTACTTGAACTGTTAGATAATCATAGTCGATGATAACATCACTATTCCCATCGCTATTCCAGAACCGTACATGAGATTTTCACCTCATACGGCTCCTCGAGGGCCATCAATAAATCTAAGGACCAAATTGATATTATTTAGATTGATATGTTTGTAGTATAATACTATATATCGATTCGAAATAAAATATATATTCTATATAGATAGAGTCAAAACCGAGCGGAAGGTCCTGAATTAGACCAATGAAATTCTGTCTGCTATAATAATAACTAAAAAAGCACTTCTGAATTGATCTCATCCTTTAATAATTTAAATTTTTCTTTGTTGAGTAATAACTTAATCCTTCAATAAAATACTCTTTGTAAAAATATCAATAGATATTTCAACCCATTCTTTTTGATTACGAAAAAAAATTAGACATTAGTTCCTGAATAATGCCACCTTATCCCTATGAATATAGGAAAGAAGAAAAAGATCTTTTTTTTTCGTTCCTATTCTTCTTTCTGAAAAGGGGGGGTTCAAAAAAGGATTATTTCGTTCCTGATAGTCATTTTTGAATCTGTGGATAGGAGCATACTCTGAATCGGAATCGTGGGTAGTACTGCTTGATCATTTCTACTAACTTAAAGCCCCAATTACTATTCTTTTTATGTTATGTAAAAATTCCTTTTGGATAATTTACATAACAAATCTCCATTACGAATCCTTTATGTATTTTGGTGTTCCTAACCATCCACTGATTTTTGCTCAATCACCCGTTATGGTAATACATAGAAACGATAGTGAAAACTCTATACGGTTGATCTTTTGAGTTGAGCCCGCTTCAAGCCAGGATGACTAATCAACCAATCTTGGGGTAAAAGTCTTGCTTATATTTACTTTTTTTTTAATTCTTGTACGTAGGAAATGAGACTCAATCTTTTTACTGCTAATTTCTAAGCTGTTTTCTTTCACTCATACAACTATCTGATTTAGTTCATCAAACTGAATGATGAATAAAAAAGGAGATATCTATTCAATTTCTTTTCGAAAAATAAAGAAAAGAGAATTTTCTGTTTTAACGAATCGCACGTAGAGATATTGATAACACACAAAGAGTTAATGGTATTTCATAACTAATCGATTGAGCAGCGGCTCGTAGACCACCTAAAAAAGAATATTTATTATTTGATCCATATCCTGACATAAGAAGTCCAATGGGAGCAATACTGGAAATGGCAATCCATAAAAAAACACCGATATTGAGATCAGATAAAACAAGGTGATAACTAAAAGGAATTACTGAATAACTTAGTAAAATGGATATAACTGCTATGGATGGTCCTATACTGAATAAACGAGTATCTCCTCTAGATGGAAAAAGATTCTCTTTGAAAATAAGTTTTGTCCCATCTGCTAAAGCTTGAAGAATTCCCAAAGGACCGGCGTATTCGGGACCAATACGTTGTTGTATTCCTGCAGATATTTCTCTTTCTAACCACACAATTACGAGTACACCTATTGTGATTCCCAATACAAGAGTCAAAATAGGTAAAAACATCCCTATGATTCCATAGACTTCTTTTAAAGATTCGAATCTAGAAAAAGAATTTATATCTTGTACTTCTGTTGTATCAATTATCATTTTAACGATCAACTTCTCCCATAATGATATCTATGCTACCTAGTATTGTCATAATATCGGCCAATTTCATTCTTTTAACTAACTGAGGAATAATTTGCAAATTGATAAAACCAGGTGGACGAATTTTCCACCTCCAGGAAAACCACTCTT